>SKCR01019499.1:0-70965 GCA_019454045.1 Zanthoxylum bungeanum | reverse complement strand
TATTGACCAAAGCTCATGCCTTATGAAATCAATTGAAAACCCATCGGACTTTAATTAAACAACATTGGATGTTAGTTGGGCTTTGAGACCCAATAAGATTAGATTTAGAATCTAAGTCGTTAAAGCGCATTAACATTGTAGTTATTTAATTTGGAATTAAATAAAGAATAGTATTAATACGAATACGAATTAAATTAGATTTAACGAGTAGTTCGATATAATTCAAGAATTCGTACTTTGAGTACTTATTCTCAAACGAGTTGGACTCACGCAAATCAAATCGTTGTTTGAACATTGGATGATAACATAATTCAAAGATTAATTAATTGGATTAGATTGATTGAATTGCATGCTATGAATGAATACATGGATGTGTTGAATATGAATAGCGTATATCGGATGGATATTAGAAGGGAAATGGTAATTTTGGAAATTGTTGTAAATTTAGAATTTATTAAATTGGCCCTGCGTGTCAGCCTTATCTCTCATTATTTCTTGTATTTCTTTTCTCCCATTCCCCTCAATGTAATGAGGTTTCTATTATTGTATTATGTAATTGGGTTAGAAGTAGAATAAGCTAGCCGGGGAGAGGAAAGTGAGTGATTTGTTCTAGGAACAAGTGTTAAATATCCATCCACATATCGTTATTAATTTACTTTCGCGCCTTATGCTTTTAGAATCATGCTTAAGGTGTATGATGAGACCTAATCAAAGATAATAAATTGGTTGCCAATTTACATGAAAAACCCTCAAAACATATTAAGTGATATTTCCTTCCATTGAGTGATTCTTACTCAAGATCCAAGATTGGCACTGGTTTGTTGGCCAAAGTCAAGACCTTTGTTCAATTGCGGATGTGTTTGAATCATGAAAGCTTTGTTCCATATCGTGTCTTGTCCAAGTTGTGATTTGTTAGCCAAAGTCAAGATCACTTCTTGTCCATTGACATTGATTACGAAGCTTTCCCACGTCAATGGGGTCCCACTTAACTGGAATCATTAAGCTTGTTGTGCCAAAGCCAAGGCTTAGTCGATTCAGAGGAAAAGGTTAGGAAAATATATTGGATATATGGATCTATATATTGTACATATGTTTCGGACTTGGAGGTCCACCTACCGGATCTAGGAATTGGATGAGATCCAATTGATCTTCGAGATCTACCTAGTTAAATATCATACAGCTTGTTGGCCAAAGTCAAGGTTGTGCGTTATTTAAGGGGATCCTAGCCCACTAGGAAACTGGGTTTCTCGAGTACTCGACAGAGGGTTAGAGGCTCGCCGAAAAATAGTGGGAGGCTAGTATTGAATTTGCAATTTCGTTCAAATACTTAGCTTTACGCGCTTTCAAATATTCGTCAAAAATTATTTATTAGTTGGACTAATATAATGTTATTTTCTTGAACAGTTGGACTGTACCCTACATTATTAATTGGATAATTAGATTATCGTAGTTAAAATGACCGAAAAAGAGTAGTGTTCTGTGACATAATCATGGGAGAGATTGTCTTCAACGGCACTAACTTCTCCGATTGGGAACTGAATCTAAGGATAGTCCTTGGATCCGAGAGGCTGCTATATACTATAGAGAGACCTCTGGGCCTAAGCCCAGATCTGATCAGTTGTTCGAGCTAGATCTTGGGAAGACACATAGTGATGAAAACGCGACTGCTCAATCTATATGCTTGCTGCTATGACTCAATAATTCCGTCAACAAAACAAGGGATTGGATCCCTATAACATGTTGGCAAAATTGAATGATCTGCACCGATCTAACCTTAGATCGCAAAGTTATAAGTTACAGAAGAAGCTCTTCCGTGCTCGGATGTCGGAGGGTACGTCTGTTGAACATCACGTGACACAGATGATTGCCGATATGCAGCAGCTTGGACACATGGGGATTGTCTTTGAGATAGAGACCTCTATAGATTTGATCTTGTAGTCTCTCCCCGACACTTGAGTGGGTCATCATGAACTACAACATGATGAACCAAGAGCAGACTCTTGGAGAGCTGATGTCCACGTTGCGTGAGGCAGAGAAGGAGCTCCAAAAGAGCAAAAGCTCGAGGCGCACTTTGCTTCGACATCTCAGACACCGAGGGTTGGGCCCAAGGCACTGGAGGGTGTCAAGAAAAAGAAGCATAGAAGAAGGGTAAAGTAAAGCGTCAAAGGCTTCTTGGAAGCCTAAGGATAAGTCTCAGGATGTTTGCCTCCAGTGCGGGAAGCGGGGTCATTGGAAACATGACTACCGCGAGTACAAGGTGCTCCAGAAGGAGATAAAGGCGGGCAAGGCACCGGCCTCAGATATGTTTGTTATAGAAATAAACACGACTACTTCTAGTTTTAAAAATTGGATTTTTGATTCTGGTTGTGGTACTCACATTTGTACTGATGTGCAGGATCTGCGGATTAGCAGGAAACTGGCGTCAGGAGAGATTGACCTGCGTGTTGGAAATGGGACATCTGTCGCTGTTTTGGTCGTTGGCACTTTTTTTTGGAACTGCCTCGGGGCATGTACTTGAACTAACAGACTGTTATTATGTACCTAGTTTGACTAGGAATATTATTTCTGTATCTATGTTAACCCAATGTGGGTATACTTTTGTATTTCGAAACACTGGTGTTTTATGTATAAAAATGATATAGAAATTTGCACTGCTGTTGTATAATAATGGTCTTTATATTTTGAATATAAATCAATCTCAACCTAATATGTGGCATTGTCGTCTGGGACATATAAACAATACTCACATATCCACACTTTCGAAGAGTGGGTACTTGGACGGATTTGATCCAAATTCATATGACGTCTGCGAATCTTGTATTAGGCAAAATGCCTAAGTCACCTTTTACCGGTAAAGGTGTGCGTGCCACAGAACTGTTAGCCCTTGTTCATAGTGACGTTTGTGGGCCCATGTCTAGCCAGGCTAGAGGTGGATACGAATACTTCGTAACCTTACGGATGATGCATCGCGTTATGGTTATGTGTATCTTATGAGACACAAGTCGGAAACTTTTGAGAAATTCAAAGAGTTTCGACACGAAGTTGAAAAACAGACCGCAAGAGTATTAAGACATTACGGTCGGACCGTGGTGGCGAATACTTAGCAATGAGTTTCTTGATTACTTGAAAGAATATGGTATTCTTTCACAGTGGACTCCTCCTGGAACACCGCAATTAAACGGTGTGTCCGAACGGAGAAACCGAACTTTGTTAGACATGGTAAGGTCTATGATGAGTCGCACTGAGCTACCTATTTCCTTTTGGGGATATGCATTAAACAGTGCAATACTTATTTTGAATAAGGTTCCGTCAAAGTCTGTTCAACAGACTCCGTATGAGATATGGACAGGAAGAAACCGGGTTTCTCATTCCTGAAGATTTTGGGATGCTGGGCATACGTCAAACGTTTGGAAGGTACCAAACTTGAACCCAAATCGGATAAATGCCTATTTGTAGGATATCCTAGGGAAACCAAAGGATATTACTTCTATCACCCACAAGAGAACAAAGTATTTGTTGCTCTACATGCGGTTTTCCTTGAGAAGGAATTCCTAAATGCAGTGGTTAGTGGGAGGAAAGTAGAACTCGATGAAAATCGGAGTGATACTGTTCCTGGCACAGAATCCTTAACGGAACATGAACAGTCATCAGATGATGAAACTACCACAATCTTCAATTACACAAGGACCACGTAGGTCGGAGAGAGTCAGAAAACAACCTGAGAGGTATGGGTTTCTGATCTCACCTCATGTAGATATTAATCTCATTGAGGAAACGAACCGGCTACGTATGAGGAAGCGATACAAGATATCGACTCCGCTTTATGGCAAGAGGCCATGAAGTCCGAAATGGATTCCATGTACACCAACCAAGTTTGGACACTGGTTGATGCACCAGAAGGCGTAAAGCCTATTGGATGCAAATGGGTCTTCAAGAAGAAGACCGACATGGATGGCAACGTACAAACGTACAAAGCTAGGCTTGTAGCGAAGGGGTATCGTCAACGACATGGTGTCGATTACGACGAAACTTTCTCACCCGTTGCCATGATTAAATCCATTCGGATAATGCTTGCTATAGCTGCATATTTCGATTACGAGATAGGCAGATGGACGTCAAAACCACTTTCCTTAACGGAAACCTTTTGGAGGATGTTTATATGCAACAGCCTGACGGTTTTGTTCGTGCCCGACTTGCAAACAAGGTTTGTAAGTTAAATCGATCCATTTATGGATTGAAGCAAGCATCGCGTTCTTGGAACCAACGCTTTGATGAGATCATAAAAGAATATGATTTCGTTCAAAGCGAGGATGATCCTTGTGTATAAGAAGGTTAGTGGGAGAGCACTGACATTCATTGTCCTTTACGTTGATGATGTATTGCTTATTGGCAATGACATTCCCATGTTAACGTCGGTGAAAGCTTGGCTTTCATTGAAATTCTCCATGAAAGATCTGGGAGAAGCAGCCTTTATTCTATAAAAAGATCTACCGGGATAGATCTAGAAAGCTGCTTGGACTCTCCCAGAGTACGTACATTGACAAAGTGTTGAAGAGATTCAACATGGATCAGTCCAAGAGGGGACTGTTGCCAGTGTCACATGGCGTCACTCTATCTAAGGACATGTGTCCTAAAACTCAAGATGAGAGAGACAACATGAGTCGGATACCGTTCGCCTCGGCAGTCGGATCGATCATGTATGCCATGATATGTACGCGACCTGATGTCTCATATGCTTTGAGCATGTGTAGTCGCTATCAGGCCGATCCAGGTGAAGGTCACTGGATGGCGGTTAAGAATATCCTTAAGTATCTTAGACGAACTAAGGATGCTTTCTTAATCTATGGAGATGGAGAACTTGAGGTAACTGGGTATACCGATGCAAGTTTCCAAACCGACAAAGACGACTGTAAGTCACAATCCGGGTACATTTTGTTTGAATAACGGAGCAGTAAGCTGGAAATCTTCCAAGCAAGAGACTGTTGCCGATTCAACAATAGAAGCGGAGTATATCACTGCAGCTGAAGCAGCAAAAGAGGCAGTTTGGATCCGAAAATTCCTAATGGATTAGGAGTAGTTCTGTTAGCAGCTGAGCCCGTTCCATTGTATTGTGACAATAACGGGGCTATAGCGCAGGCTAAGGAACCGCGGTCTCATCAACGATCCAAGCATGTTCTTCGACGTTTCCATCTGATTCGTGAGATCATACATCGTGGCGATGTGAAGATCGAGAAGGTCGCATCAGAGGACAACATTGCAGATCCGCTGACGAAAGCCATTCCTCAGCAAAAGTTTGAGCGACATGTACATAGTTCAGGTGTTAGAGATGCTTGAGTGACTGGCTATAGGCCAAGTGGGAGATTGTTGGACAATTATGACCCATAGCGTCACTATTTGTAAAAGACATTGTGTTTTGTACAAATTACTTTGTAGCAATGGAAATTGCCTTTTATCATTTTGTAATTAGATTACTTAAATGTGTGAATGATGAAAGTCCTTATGATTAGTTCCGGATTGATAAGATATGAGACAATATCAATCCATAAGGTTTAATCATTAAATATCCCTAGTCGTAGTATTATCGAGACTGGACATCGATAATGCGGAATAGACTAGTATTGCACTTGTGCGTGTTATGGAAGCGTAACAGCATAATTCTCATGTATTTAAGCATTGGATACTTATGCAAATGTGATAGGAGGTTGTGTTTTACCGATGGTACGGAAAACAGCTTCGCTCTGGATAGACCCCGCGGAATCCCATTGGTAGTATGACTATGTGTCTATGGGAATCCGCATCATGGTAGGTGTATTTGGTCTTAACCTGAGACTTGCATCGCTAGTACTTGCGACAATCAATACGCTTTGGTTTTGGTCGTCCAGGACTTTAACAGGTTATGTGTACACCTTTTCTGGGTTTATTGAGAATCGTAGTGTATTCGATGTGATGTCAAGATGGAAGTATCACTTCAGTCATATGGAGATGATGATCACGTTGGGATACAGAATTCGTTCTCTAAGGGTTGCAACCATCGGGATAATATGACTAGGTCATGATTATCTGATAATAAAGAGACTAATTGCTAGTGATCCGATATATGCTTCGTACGGGGCAGACACTATTCCAGCCTCAGGCCTTGCATGTGACATCCGATACTGGATCGCAATACGCAATACTACGTATACTACGCCTGATATAGATCATATATTCCATTAAGAATATTTCTGGAGAATTGGGTAGGCATGGCGCTTTGCTAGAAGCCAACCTGTCTCGTAAATCGGTAAAAACGTAGTACTTGGTACGTACGTGTTCGGATAGTCCGACGACCGGATTTACTGCCAACATATCCAGGGATCTCTTGGGTCGCTTCCCGAAGATTCACCGATGACGTATGATTCGAGCTTAATTAATCTGGGATTAATTGCGGAGAGATACTTTATCTGGGATAAAGTACTATTTGAGAGAGAGAGAAAGATTAATTTAGAATTAATCGATAAAATAATATATTTGATATATTAAACGAAATTAGATTTCGACGCGGAATTAAAATTAGATTTTAATTCGGGCAAACGAGTTAATTTAGAATTAATTCGTTAGCGATGTGAATAGTAATTTTGCTAGGCATAATTATTTAATTAAATTCGATTTAATTACATCGCGACGGAAGTTCGTTAATTCGAAATTAGGAAACCCGAGCCCAATAGTGTTTGCGGGCCCACTCGCATTTGGAATCGAGTGGGGCCCACATGTCACATCACATGTCATAGCACTTGTCACTTTAAAGTAGCTTTTTGGTGATGGGTTTAGGTGAAGTTGTTGGTGACTTAATTTACACTCCATTTGAAAGCTTTGAATAACTATTACCAAATCCACTTTTTGGTATGTCATTACTTTGATTTTTGAAATCAAAAACACAAGTCTTTTATTCTATCTCCCATTGCCGAAACTAGCAAGAAAAATTACTCTCCCATTTGTTCTTCATTTGGCCGAATGGTAGCAAGAACAAGATCAAAAATTATGGCAATTTTTGAGTGCTAGCACACACATCAAAGAATCTATACAAGGTCTTAGGGAAACCAAATCAAGAGCTTGGAATCCACACAAAGCTTGGAGTTTGGACATCATTTCTTGGAGGACACCTTGGCCGAACCTAGAGGGCAATTTTTTTGTTGTTTGACGCATCCTAAAGCCAATCAATGTAAGTGTGTTTCCGCCACTCTTATTTGATTATTCATTCACATTTCTATGCTTATTTTGATATTGGAACTAAACCTAGAAACCCAACACTCTATTCGAGGGAAACGCCTAAAGGCTACCTTTACCACGATGTTTTGCCGCGCCTTTTATTATGTCATTTACCCTTTGCATATCATTGCTTTATTTACGCATGCATTGCATTCTAGTGCGGATGGGCTAACTATGGTGGATTAAAGGTCCTCTATTCGAGGGAAATGCCTAAAGGCTACCTTTACCACGATGTTTGCCGCGCCGGACGAGGTGCACTCGATTGAATGTGAGATGTGTTCAATTGGGCACACGAGGTCCTATATTGTGTATATGTTCAATTCATGCATGTGTTTGTGTCGTTTCAGATGCCATTTTGGTAATCTCGTTCGAACGCATTTCCGAAAGTTACATGAACGTATATATTTTGTCTCAGTCCGTTCGAACGCGTTTACGAACGCTACTCAAATGCGCATGCATTTTGTTTTATCATGCATCAGGTCTTATCACGTTTGAACGCGTTCTCGAATGCTATACGAACACGAACCTTCTATTTACCATTCGAACGCATTTTCAAACGCTACACGAACGCATATTTAGTGAACCGAGTCATTTTCATCACATTTCATGCATGATTGCTTCTTGGGTGATTTCTCTTACATTATGTAACTAATCATATCATTCCATTATTGACACTTTTACTGTTGTCATCTATTTGTATTCCCGCATTTATCTGTTTGATGTGTTCGTGAGATTGTGTTTAAGCATGATTAGGTCGTTAGGATGTTACTTGTTTCTTAAGCATGATTAGCCATTAGTACGTTACTCCTCTATGCATGATTTGGTTATCTTCTTTTGCAATAGGCGTTCAATTTACGTTTATGTTTAGATTGTTATTTATTTTTCGTGTTTGATGATTCAACATGTTCATGAGATTATGTGTGATATCGTATGTTTGCCGTTATGATGATTTATTTTATAAATGAACTTAGAAGTAGATTATCCTTGGAAATATATGTTGCTTAGGCTTGGTTAGATTATTGTACAAATCATATTATTACAAGTGGCATAAGTAAGGGACCATTCTGAACCCAACGGTTTGAGGTCTTCCCTTGCGAGGGGTGAGTGCGGCCTTAAATCATTTTCCCGGTTCACACTGGGTGGCGACTCCATATTATTTCTCCGGTTTAGTTCCCCTGTGGGCTACTCCGTACTCCCTACCGGGCCAGGAGCCTGGAACAGCGTCGTCGATTTCTGTGTCCTACACACCTCAATTACTTCCGCCCGCTCCATAATACCTGAGCTCATCAATTTGTTCCGGGAGGTAAGATAACATCAAACCGAATCGCTGGTCTGCTGTGGTCGGACTCGATTCTGATGTTGTCGATCTATGGAATCTGCGGCAGTTCCGAGGAAGAAGTGCTCGGATTCTCTGACCGCCCGAGAACTTACCAATACATCTGGACGTCTGATCCTCTAAAAATGGAAGTTCCCTATTTGCCCTTGCCGAACTGTTTGAATATCTTAGTTGCAGAAATCTCCATCAACATGTTACAACCACCATTAATCAATGATTTTGGTGTAACCACCCTTAACCACTCAATTAGTGGCAACTACTCCACTAATTGTGTTGAGTAAAAAGGTAAGACATTGTCTATAAATGAGCTCTCATTTGTGAGTTCACAGAATCTGAAATATTAAGTTCCATGTCAAGAGAGCTTGGAGAGTTAAGTGTGAGGTTTTTTGCAACAAAGTTTGTAATCTTTATAAAGTCTATTCAAGTAAGAAAGTTTTCCTCATAAACACTCTTTGGTGATCAGAGAATCACAACAAGTGCTATCAAGAGCTTTGGTTATACATCGAGGGTCGTAAAACCGAAGAACAGAACTCGGTTTGGAAAATTTGGGTTTCGGGAAAACTATCAAAAATTAATTTTGAGCATACCATCAGCTAGTTCACGTCGAGACGAGCACGGTGGAATTTTTCGGTGATTGAATAGAGTTTCAGGGACACCAAACGAGCCTACACGCGCCGGTGAGTGAAACCCACTCTCATCCACGCACCACCCGTGTTGCTGGAGGTTGAAGACGCTGACATGTCATCCACATCATAGCCATGTCAGTAAACGATCATCGTCGAGTCAGCAAAAATATCAGCGCATAGTCAGTGACACATCATCGCACGGTCAGCAGCCACGTCAGCGCCATATGTCAACCACATCAGCAAGTCGCTCCCACTTCTGCCATGTCAGTAGCCATGTGTCAGCCACGTCAGCCCAATTTTATTGTATTTTCATTTTAAACTGTAAAACTTAAAATAGAAATAGAAGATTCCTCTTATGGCGTAATGATCAAGATGACAGCAACCAATTGCTCCCTCTGGAGGCCTCAGATGATAGACTATTTGCATTGCAAGGATTTTTTCGATATAATCAAGGTGAGGGGAGTGAGACCAGAATCTCTTAAAGATAGTGACTGGAATAGACTCAAAAACAGAACTCTGGGTCAGATTAGGCAGTGGATTGGCCAAAGCGTCTTTCACCATGTAGCACAGGATATAAATGCTTATGAAATATGGATAAAATTGGAAGACATATTCCTAGCCAAGAAAACTCATAATAAAGCCTTAATAATGAGACGTTTGGTGAACCTGAAGCTACGGAGTGGAACTTCTGTTGCAGAACATACCAATGAGTTCCAGAGCCTAGTAAACCAGTTATCTACAGTAGACATACAACTGGGAGATGAAGTTCAAGCCATCTTACTACTTAGTTCTTTTCTTGATATCTGGGAAACATTGGTGGTTACTCTCAGCAATTTGACTTCAGGAGGCAAACTTACAATGCCTATGGTAAAAGATATCTTGTCAAATGAGGAGGCCGGAAGAAAAGACGTGTGCACATATCAGACACAAACCTTTGTCACGGAGAATTGAGGAAGACAATAAGATAAAAATAGAGGTAGAATGAGAGGTAGAAGAAATAGTATAGGCAAATCTACAGACGAAAGAAAGCATACCTACAAGTACTACCATTGTGGCATAGAAGGCCACTTAAAGAAGAATTACCGAAAGCTACAACGAGAGCAGGGTCAAGGCAATTCCCAACCAAAAAAGAATGATGTGGAGACACTACTAGTTGTCTCGGGAGATGTAACTATCTGCTCCATCCATTAAGAGACATGTATTCACACCGCAACTCAAGATGTTGAGTGGGTGGTGGATATTGCAGCATCCTACCACGTCACTCCTCACAGGGACTTCTTCAAAACATACAAAGCAAGAGACTTTGGAGCAGTGAAGATGGGAAATATCAGTTCCACCCAGATAGTGGGAATTGGTAAAATTCAGCTGCTGACAAATGTAGGGTATATAATAACCTTGAAGGAGGTGAGACATGTTCCAGAACTTCAGCTCAATCTACTGTCGGGGGTAGCCCTTGACAAACAGGGTTATGGTAGCCAATTTAGCAATGGCACTTGGAGAATGATAAAAGATGTCATGGTCATTGCCCGATGACATATTTTTTGTACTTTATACAAGACTCATGTGAAAATATGTGCATAAAGCCTCAATGTAGCTGAAGAGAAGGCTTCTCAAAATCTGTGGCATCGGAGACTCGGTCACATGAGTGAAAGAAGGTTGTCTATCTTGACAAAAAAGATCTAATCATTGTCTCCAAGAATGTTACCCTAGATCCTTGCAATCACTGTCTATTCGGTAAGCAACATAGAGTCTCCTTTAATTTCTCTTCTACGAGAAGATCAGAGTTGCTCAGTCTGGTGCACTCTGATGTTTGTGGTCCATTGGAGGTCAATTCACTATGGGGTAACAAATACTTTCTGACTTTCATTGACGATGCTTGTCGAAAGGTATGGGTGTATTTTCTGAAAATAAAGGATCAGGTCTTAGAATATTTCAAACTGTTTCATGCCATGGTCGAGCATGAAACATGGAAGAAACTGAAGTGTCTCATAGGGGTGGCAAAATGAATCAATGAATCTAATTTGTATCGAATCCTAAACGAATCGAATCAAAATGTGATGGATTCGTATTCGATTCATTTATCAAACAAATCCTAATTTCAGGATTCGTATTCGATTCGTTTATTAAACTAATCGAATACGAATATTCGTTTAGTCATTATAATATTTAGTATCATAATTTATCATAGTTGATTTACATTAATTCTTCATGTATATACACATAAAAAATATGTAATTAATATATTTATTAAAAATACCTCACCAAATATAGAAAATATTATTTTTTCTATGGTAATTAGCCATAATTTCTCGAATCTTAATTGAAAAATAATAATAACTAGTAAAAGAAAATAATAAAACGAATCCTAAATGAATAAAAGAATCCATAAGCTTAAATTCGTAAATGAATCGAATCGAATTAACCCATTTATTATACGAATCCATTTTTTCAAACCCGTATTCGCTTTAAAGTGAATCGAACGAATAAATGAATTCTAACCCAAATTTCCACCCCTAGTGTCTCCGCATAGATAATGGAGGTGAGTATACTTCCAGGGAGTTCGAAGCCTATTGCAAAAATTATGATATTCGACATGAAATGACTGTTCCATGCACCCCACAAAATAATAGAGTTGCTGAAAGAATGAACCGCACCATTATGGAGAAAGTCATAAGCATGATCAGTATGGCTAAGCTGCCAAAGCCATTCTAGTAAGCAGATGTTTGTGCCGCATGCTACCTGATTAATAGAACACCATCTGTACCGTTGAATTTGGAAATTTCGAAAAAAATATGTTCTGGTAAGAATTCCTCTTATTCTCACTTGAGAACATTCAGCTGTTTAGCCTTTGCATATGTATCCAAGGAGCTCAGGTAGAAGCTCGATGCATTACTACTTCATGCATCTTCATAGGCTATGGAGATGAGGAATTTGGATATATGTTATGGGACCCGAAGGAAAAGAATGTCATCAGAAGCAGAGATGTAGTGTTTCTTGAAGACCAGACAATATAAGATATTGAAAAGCCCAAGATGTCTTCTAATTCCAGTGCGAACAAAACTGATGTAAATCCATACACAATCCCAGTACCAACACAAGTGGCCATAGATAATGATGAGATGCAAGATATGCCAAAAGCAGAACCAGATGAGGAAAGTGGTGTTGAACAGGGGGAGCTGCAACCCACTCCATCAGAGGCTACAGGATCATCCCCAGATGTGGATAACGACAGACCTCCAGAAACCAGTGAACCTTCAGTACAAAGATCTGAGTGAGGCCGGATTCCATCAAACAGATACTCATGATCTGACTATATTCTGTTTACTGACGAGAGGGAGCCAGAAAGTTTCAAGAAAGATGCATCTCATAAAGACAAAGGAAAATAGATGCACGCAATGCAAGATGAAATGGAATTTCTGCAGAAGAATCATACTTATGAGATAGTCAAGGCATGAAGGCATTAAGGCACTGAAGAATAAATGTGTGTTCAAGCTGAAGAAAGATGGAAGTGAAAATATGGTGAAACATAAAGCCCGATTAGTAATCAAAGGATTCCTATAGAAAAAGGAATTGACTTTTTTGAAATTTTTCCACCAGTTGTAAAAATGGCTTCAATCTGAGTTATCATAGGATTGGTAGCCAGTTTGAACTTAGAGCTTGAACAGATGGATGTTAAGACATCATTTCTTCATGATGATCTAACTGAAGAAATCTACATGGTGCAGCCAGAAGGTTTCAAGGTTTCAGGAAAAGAGAAACTTGTTTGCAAGCTGAAGAAAAGCTTGTTCGACCTCAAGCAAGTAAAAAGGCAGTGGTACAAGAAGTTTGACTCGGTCATGGTGAGTCAATGCTAAAAAAGAACTGTAGCAGACCGGTGTGCCTACATTCAAAGGTTTCCATATGGAAATTTTGTTGCTCTTCTACTATACGTAGATGACATGTTGATCATTGGACAAGATGCAGCGAAGATCAGCCAGCTGAAGAATGAACTCTCTAAGTCTTTCAACATGAAAGACTTAGGACCAGCTCAATAGATTTTAGGAATGCAAATAGTTCGAGACAGACAGAACAATAAGTTGTGGCTTTCGCAGGAGAGTTATATTGAATGTATAATTAGGAGATTTGATATACAGAATGCCAAACCTGTTAGCATTTCGCTAGCACACCACTTCAAATTGAGCAAGAGTTCGTGTCCCTCATCCAAGAAATAGATATATGAGATGTCATCAGTGTTATATTCTTCAGCAGTGGGAAGCCTAATGTGTGCTATGGTATGTACCAACGTAGATATTGCTCACGCAGTGGGTGTAGTGAGTCGTTTTCTCTCTGACCTAGTAAAACAACATTGGGAGGCAGTCAAATGGATTTTTAGGTACCTCAAGGGTACATCAAAGTTATGTCTATGCTACGGGGGAGCTGATCCAATCTTAGAAAGCTATACAGATTCAGATATGACATGAGATCTTGATGGTATGAAATCTACATCAGGTTTTATCTACACTTTTGCAATGGGAGTTGTTTCATGACAGCCAAGATTGCAGAGGTGTATTGCATTATCCACAACATAAGCTGAGTGTATTGCAGCAGAGGAAGCATGAAAGGAAATGTTGTGGTTAAATCATTTTCTCCAAGAATAAGGGATCAATTAGCCAAAATATAAGATACATTATGATAGTCAGAGTGCTCTGGACCTGAGCAAGAACTCAATGTATCATTCCCGAACGAAAACATTGATATTCGCTATCATTGGATACGCGAGGTGATGGATCAACAACTGCAGAGACTAGTAAAGATCCATACAGATGAGAATCCAGCCGACATATTAACAAATGTGATTATGTGAGATAAGCTACAGCTGTGCAGAGACGTAGCCGGAATAGTTATCAAATGAAAATCGTTTCAGATGCAGTTTAAGGGTGAGAATTAATAAAAGTCCAACAAGCATTATTAGTATTTATTACAACCACCATTAATCAATGGTTTTGGTGTAACCATCCTTAACCACTCAATTAGTGGCAACTACTCCACTAATTGTGTTGAGTAAGAAGACAGGCCATTGTTTATAGATTAAGCTCTCATTTGTGACTTCAAGACATCCCAAATATTAAGTTCCATGTCAAGAGAGCTTAGAGAGTGAAGTGTGAGGTTTTTTGTAACAAAGTTTGTAATCTTTGTAAAGTCTATTCAAGTAGTAATAGTAAGAACTTTTTCCTCATAAATACTCTTCAGTGATCAGAGAATCACAACAAAAATAGGATATTTTTTTTATATTATTAAGTGAAAATGAAATAATATTACACTTTCAAGGTAATGGGCACCCGTCCAGTTGTCCATTTCCCTTTAAAAATAAATTATGGATAATTTGGTTAAGTTATATTTTTTTATTGTTAAAAATATTTTATGAAATTGAGGTTAATTTTATATTTATGGAAATCAAACATCTCAATTTTGTAAATTTTCCAAATCCAACACCACTCAATTGCATGATTCTAACCTTTATCTGTTATAACTTGAATATTATTACTAATATATAATTTTAGAATTCATAATTATTGATGAGTGGTAAATGTATCACTATTTCCCACTCATTTGACCTAATATTTTATATAGTTTCTTGTGTTTTGTGAGTATATTGATGTTTTTTGTGTTATTTTGTAGATAAATAAAGTTTCAGGACTCTCTGGAAGCAATTCAGGGCCAAAACAGTGAAAAATGGACAAAAAGGGCAAAACTATCATTTGGGCGTCGCGACGCGCAAGTTAAGGCTGGACCTTGCTAACGTGCACCGAATCATGCTAAAATACACCGGGACACGTGTCAAAATCTGAGAAGTCTGCTAACATGTGCCTTTGCTAACGTGCGTCTGCCACGTGTCAACATCAGAGCAGATCTGCTAATGTGCGATGTGTCACGTGTCATCATCATATGCTGCAGACAATCACCATCGCCACGTGTCATCTATGTGTCGTCCACGTGTCAGCCATGTGGCATCCACATCAGTCACATGCCGAGTCAGCTTGCCACGTGTCAGCCACGTCATCATCAGCATCTTATGCCATGTGTCACCATCACATGCTGCCGAAAATCGACAATGCCACATCATTATAATTATTGAGTAATCATTCAGTCGTGCCATGTGTCACCATCTCCGCAACCCGCGTGCCACGCGTCATTCATCAATGGCGCGTCGCGACGTAAGAACAAAATCACCCGTGGCGACGCGCGAAGCAATTTTTGCCTATAAATAGAAGGCCGAATTTCTGATTTGAATTCATACCTTCTTCTATGTAATTCTTTAAGAATACTAAGAAGATTGTATCTTGTTTGTTTATTTACAGCTTTCAGTATTTAATTTTCGCATTTGCACTTTCTTTTCTTTACTTTTCAGTCTTTACTTTCTGCAATTTACTTTTACGCATAATACTTTTCTTTCTTTACTTTTTCAGTTTTTACTTTTCAGTAATGAGAAGGTAACTCCCCCTGCTGGGGTAAAATGTAAAGCTTTTATTACTATTATTTAGATTAATCTCCATTAATTATAATATATAAATAATTTAAAACCTGACTTAATGAGGATACCGTTTTATTGGTCGGTTGGTAATTATTGAAATTGGTTTTAACCTGACTTAATTAGGATACCGCCTGGTTGGTCGGTTGGTAATTAATTATTAATTTGACTTAATCAGGATACCGTTTATATGGCTGGTTGGTAATTATCAAGCAAAATTTATATATTATGATAAGAGAGATATCTAAAATAGTAGTAATAAAAGTGGATCCTCTAACCTTAGCATTTTCTTTTATTGTAATTTTACATTTTTAATTTCCAGCATTTACTTTTCAGCATTTACTTTTCCGTCTTTACTTTTCCGCATTTACTTTCCAGCATTTACTTTATGTTTTTTTTTTTTTAATTTTTACTAGCCGTAAATATGTGTCGTAGCTAAACCCGTTATCTGAGATTGTGATGAATTCTAATATCACTGATTTATAAGGGGTTAATTTACAGTTTGGGTAATATAAAGGTTTATTTATTGAGTCTTAAGCTTAATGCTTCGTGTTAACTAGCCATTAATAAGACTGATTTGGTAAACTTAAAATGAACTTGGAAAATGGATTTTAGGTTTAAACCCTAAACTCAATAGCCCACGATCTTCCTTGAGAATAGATAACCCTTTAATGGATTTCCTTACAGGATAGGAATATACCTGTCGGGCGGGGGTAACCATAATTGGAACATAATCTTAATGAATTCAGGTAACTTAGTTGACATAGGAATATGATTAATAAAGTTATACTGGGTATTTGAATTTGACCATCGAAAAAGACTTTTGCATAATTTCGTATTCCAGGTTAATAAACCGATATATTACACAAACGTAAAATAACCACTTCATCTTTAAAAAGATATTGGAAAGATTCACAACCCTGGATAGTTTAATAATCTTGAATTTTCATCAATTTACTTTCGTAAATTTTTATTTACTTGTTTTAAGTTTAAAGTCACCATCAAACCAAACAATCAATCCATTATATACTCGTAAATATTTGGCTTCATAAATTAATAGCTTAGGTATTAAGTCTTCGTGGGATCGATACTTTTTACACTTCTTGAACGATACGTGCGCTTGCGTTATACGCTTGTGATTGCACCGGTCAAGTTCTTGGCGCCGTTGCCATGGACTTATTTATCTTTTACTATTAGTTTTGAGGTTAGATACCTTTACTTGTGTCTAATTTCTTTTTACTGATTATTTCTATGTTCTTGTGTTTCATGTTCTCAGACAGTACATGAGACGAACCAGAAGCTTTGAAATTCGATCGCTTGACCCATAAATTGAAAGAACCATCAGACAGTTGAGAAGGGAATGGCGAGAGGGACAAGAAGCACTAATTAACATGGAACCTGAACCTTTGGAAGTTGCACCACCAATTCTCATTCGAGACAGAACCATTCTGGTGGTTGAAGGCTTCATTTTCTGTATTGTACTTCCTCCCTTACCAGCGAATGCATGTGACATCAAAACATGCATCCAGATGATACAGATGTCATTTCAGTTTGGGGGGAATGCAACTGAAGATCTTAATGCCATATCAGCAACATCCTGGAAGTTTGTGGCACTTTCAATTACAACCGAGCAACTGAAGAAGCAATGAGACTACGAGTTTTTCCATATTCATTGAAAGACAGAGCTAAAGCTTGGCTACATTCACTACCAGCAGGTTCCATCACAACTTGGAACACTCTAGCCACAAAATTCCTTGCAAAGTATTTTCCACCAGCCATAACTGCAAAGTTGAGGAATGACATTACATCCTTTGTGCAACATGACTCAAAAGCCCTTTGGGAAGCTAGGGAAAGGTAGAAAGATTTACTCCAAAAATGCCTTCACCATGAAATTGCAAAGTGGCTACAAGTCCAAACTTTCTATAATGGACTTTCTAGACTGATCAGAACCACAGTTGATGCTGCTGCTGCAGGAGCGTTAATGGCAAAAGGAGAAGATCAAGCCTGGGATCTAATTGAAGAAATGGCCAACAACAATACATTATAGCCAACAGAAAGGAGCATGATCCAACGAATTGTAGGAATTTATGAAGCTAGAGCCAACACATCAGTGAATGCCAAGCTGCATCACATTTGCGAAAATCTGGAAACTCTTAACATGAAGGTTAATGCTGGATCCACAAGTTCACCATATGGAGGAGCACCAGAACCAGAGACAAACCAATATAAAGAAACAGTGAATTATGTCAACAATTTCAACAGATAGGGGAACAATCTATATTCCAATACCTACAACCCATGGTGGAGGAATCATCCCAATTTCGCATGGAGCAACAATTCAGGACAAATGAACAATCCACCACCAAGATTCCAACAGCAAAGCCAGGAGCATGAAAAAGAATCAGGAATAGAGGAAGTGATGGCACAGTTAAAAAAGTATGACGCTATGTTTTAAAATCAAGCAGCATTAATTCAAAATCAAGCAACATCAAATAAAGCTATGTTTCAAGCACAATCAGCATTGAATCAAAGCTTAATTGTGTCTATTAAAGCACTAGAAAATCAAATTGGGCAACTGGCCAATGCTCAGAGTTACAGACCGCCAGGAAATCTTCCCAGCAACACCGAACCAAATCCAAGGAACATGGGGAAGAAACAATGTCATGCCATCATTTTAAAAAGCCATACTGAAATCAACAATGATGTTGGAATCAAGGCACCCATTGAAGAAGTTCCAAAAGAAAGCAGTGAAGCAGTTCCACAAATGGAGGAAAAAGAAGCAAAGGAAAAAGAGCAAGAAATAATCACTATACCTCCATATTTTCCACAGCGTCTCCAGAAAAATAAATTGGACAAGAAGTTTGCTCGATTCTTGAAGATCTTTAAAAAGCTGCATATCAATATTCCATTTGCAGAAACGTTGGAACAAATGTCTAGCTATGTCAAATTCATGAAAGACATTCTTTCACGAAAGCGATGATTGGGAGATTACGAGATAGTAGCATTGACAGAAGAGTGGAGCGCCATCATTCAGAGGAAATTTCCCCCAAAGTTTAAAGATCTTGGCAGTTTCACAATTCCTTACATCATATGAGAGCATGACTTCGGTAAGGCTTTTTGTGATCTAGGTGCGAGTGTTAACTTAATGCCTTTTTCTATTTTCAGGAAATTACAGATTGGAGAAACAATGCCCACCTCAGTCTCTCTACAACTTGCTGATAGAACACTCGTATTTTCGAGAGGTGTAGTTGAAGATGTGCTGGTCAAGGTTGACAAATTTATTTTCCCACCAGATTTTATTATCCTTGATATGGAGGAAGACGAAGACGTGTCGATGATCCTCGGAAGACCATTCTTGGCTACAGGTCGAACCATTATTGATGTACAAAAAGGAGAACTAACCATGAGGATACATGACCAAGAAGTAACATTCAATGTTTTTAAAGCCATGAATTTTCTGGATGACAAAAAAAATGAGGAATGTTTAAGACTTGATGTGATACATAGTACTATCAAGAACTCCAATGCAATGCAAAGTTCTACTGACAAAATTAAAGCAAGTCAAATGTCTGTGGAGCCTAAAGATAAAGTTTACTGCGCACTGAAAAAGCCTATTCTTGCACTACAAGCAACGAAAGATAAACAGTTCCACCAGCTCAATGAATTGGAGGAATTTCACATACAGCCTTTTGAGAATGCCAAACTGTATAAAGAAAAGGCCAATAAGAGACATGATGAAAAGTTAGTGTGCATACAACTAGAACCAGAGCAGAGGATACTGTTAAAAAAATCAAGCTTGAAACTCTTCCCATGGAAGCCAAAATCACGGTGATCAGGTCCATTTTTAATCACCAAAGTTTTACCAGATAAAGCCGTTGAGTTACATGATCCCAACTCCAACAAAATATTCAAGATTAAAAACAAGCGTGTCAAGCACTACTGGGGAGTATCATTGGAGCGACAAAAAGAAAGTGTCACACTTTCAGATCCAGCCTAACGTTCGGGCAGTCATGTCTAGCTGACGACTTTAAACTTAGCGCTAGTTGGGAGACAACCCATGCAATTTGTGTATATATTGTGATTTGGTGTGTTTTATTTTTGTGTGTTTTATTTTTGCAGGTAAAGTCACATTTCAGGATGGAAGAAGTTCTCGCAAATCTTCACAAGAAATTTTCTTCTCTCCCTCAAAACTCTCTGATGAAAGTCTACAAAGCTCACTTGAAATGGATGAGACTGCTAATGATAAAAGGTATTCCTAATGACATTCGTTGGATTATTAAAGCACGGATCCGATTGGCATGTGAGTCATCTGACTCTTTTATTTCATATCTGCCTGATTTAGGAAGAAACACCTATGTTAAAAAGAGAATAGCTAAAAAGATGGGTGTTTACTATAAATGTGCTCGTATGACATGTATTACTTGTTGTCATTCTTTAGGAATGGTGTCTAATAACCGTGAAGATAAAATTAAATTTATTAGGGATGGCTTGAGTAAGGAGTCTTTGGATGACATATCTAAGACTCTTGAGACGCATTCCAGTGGATATGTGCATCATGCAATTCACATATTATATACACAATTCCGTAAAGAAAGACAACAGTTAAGTCTCGGGAATCTGACTTAAAAAGACCATGTTTGCCAATTTATAAGAAAATTGGATGGGAAGCTTGTCCCTGACGCATAGACGTCAATCAAGCCGTTACTTTCTTGTAAATATTTTCATCTCTTTGTCTTTTCCTAATAATTGTGATTTGTTTTGTTATTTTCTTTTATTTTCTCCGACAGGATCCAGACTTTTTGACCTTTCACGATTTACTATTTTCTACTAATCGTCCTTTGGAAGATACTAGTGCTATTGTTACTCACCTTTTTTTAAGTTCTATAAATTCAACTCAACATTGCACTCTTAAAGGCATCCAGATTTGAGAAAGAAACATATAAAAATGGAAGCTACTTCAAGAAGACGAGTTGTAAAATCTGTGTGTTTTACGGTACTAGTGTTGGTTCTAAGCCAGAATACGTTGGAGCAGCACAAGAATTGGGTAGATTCATAGCTGAAAGGAATATCCACTTAGTATATGGCGGTGGCAATCTTGGACTAATGGGATTGTTTCAAGGGCTGTACAAGAAGGAGGCAGTCAAGTCTTGGGAATCATCCCAAAACCCATGGCAGAGGCGAATCTTATAGGACCATCAAACGGAGAGGAACTGATCGTGTCATGTATGTCTGAACGACTGGTAGAAATGATTAATCGTGCTGATGCTTTTATTGCTTTGTCAGGTGGCCTGGGCACGATTAAAGAAATTTTTACAGTGCTATCTTGGGCGAACTTGAACATACACCAGAAACCGCTTGGACTGTTTAATGCTGATGGATTTTATGATTTTCTTTGTGTGTTTCTTGATGATGCCCGGAGAAATGGATTCGTGTCAAAACCTGTAAAAGAACTCATCTTCATTGCCAGAACTACCCCAGATTTAATTGACCAAATCTTAGCCTTTGAACCAAAAATTTACCCTATCTTTTCCAAGATAAACTGGTCCGATAATGATCGTGGTAAGAAACGTCGGATAAATCTGGATCTTAACCTTTAATTTTCTTTTAAAGATTTAGAATTTCAGCTAACCAGATACTATTTTCTAAACTCTTATCTACTTTTTAAGACATTGGGGACAATGTCTCATTTAGGTTTGGGGGAGGAGAATAGTTGACTAGTATCTTGTTTTTATTATGTTGTTTTTATTTAGTTTTTAGTCAAAAAATTTCGAAAATTAAAAAAAATTAAAAAAATTTACAAAAATTAAAAAAATATTTTGTGTTTTTGTGTTTTTAATTTGATTAATCAGGTGAAATTGGTGTGAGATAGCTGTGTAAGGAATTTACACTCCTCAGACGTATCTCAACCTATTTCGGAACAAGTTAATTTTTGTTTATTTCCTTTTGAATTATTTAATTTGTGAATTCTCCATAAAACTGATTAAAATGAATCTTTATATGCTTAGTTGACAGGTATTATACACATACATGGTAACATACGGACATGAGTTGTAATTGACAAGTTTGTAATATTCAGTGCTCTAGTTTAATTGGAGGAAGCATCTAAAAAAAGCAATGGAATAAAAAAAAATGTCTGAGATCTGAGTTATTAAGTCCGTATGGGTGTTTTAACACCTAGTGCCTTAAAACCAACTGGTTTGGGAGTCACTGGCCCAAAGCTCGCTACATGGATCGAAGATGTTAGAGAAAAAAAATATATATATATTTGAAGTCTGAGTAATTAAGTCCGAAGGGGTGTCTTAACACCTAGTGCCCTAAAGCCAACTGGTTTGGGAGTCACTAGCCCAAAGCTCGTTACATGGATGGAAGATATTGTATATAAATAAAAAATAATATCAGAAAAATCATAAAAATATTCATTTGCTTAAAAAAAGTGTGAATTCTGATATAACTTTAGGACAAAAATATTACTCTCTTCTCAACTACACTTGTGACTATTATGGACAAAAATGAGTTGATTAATATTTTATTGGCTGTGTATATGGAGAATGGTAAAAATAATCAGAGAATTTACTTATTCGGTAATATAGAAAGAAAGAAAACAACTTTTAACTTGGATAAGGAGTTTCACCTGTTTAGTCACTAACTTGTTTATTCTCTTTTCTCTTGTCTTTTTGCTTTTGTGTGCATTAGTTTAATTATCTTTTTGTTTTTATAAAATGTTTGTGGGTATCGTTGATGTAAGCCCTCACGAGACTACAACTCATCCACTAGGGACACCTATGGGTTTAAAGGCTTGTTGCATACGCAAAATGCAACCGTGATCCCTATGAAAGTGACTTAGTTTAATTTTGTTTTAAAGATGTTTATGTTATTTTATTTTGTTGTTTTGCTCGAGGACTAGCAAAATGTTAGGTTTGGGGTTGTGATGAGTGGTAAATGTATCACTATTTCCCACTCATTTGACCTAATATTTTATATAGTTTCTTGCGTTTTGTGAATATATTGATGTGTTTTGTGTTATTTTGTAGATAAATAAAGTTTCAGGACTCTTTGGAAGCAATTCAGGGCCAAAACAGTGAAAAATGGACAAAAAATGCAAAACTGTCATTTGGACGTCGCGACGCGCAAGTTGAGTTGCGACCGCTAACGTGCACCGAATCATGCAAAAATACGCCGGGACATGTGTCAAAATCTAAGAAGTCTGCTAACATGCGCCTTTGCTAACGTGCGCCTTCCACGTGTCAACATCAGAGCAGATCCGCTAACGTGCGTCGTGACACGTGTCATCATCACATGCTGCCGAGAATCGCCATCGCCACGTGTCATCTACGTGTCATCCACGTGGCGTCCACATCAGTCACATGCCGAATCAACTTGCCACGTGTCGGCCACGTCATCATCGACCAATCATCTTTGCCACGTGTCACCATCGCATGCTGCCGACAATCGACATCTCCACGTCAGTGCCATATCAGCGCCACGTCCGCATAATTATTGAGTAATCATTCAGCCGTGCCACGTGTCACCATCTCCACAACCCGCGTGCCATGAGTCCTTCATCAACGGCGCGTCGCGACGCAAGAACAAACTTGCGCGTCGCGACGCGTGAAGCAATTTTTACCTATAAATAGAAGGCTGAATTTCTGATTTGAATTCATACTTTCTTCTATGTAAGTCCTTAAGAAAACTAAGAAGATTGTATCTTGTTTGTTTATTTACAGCTTTCAGTAATTAACTTTCGCATTTGTACTTTCTTTTCTTTACTTTTCAGTTTTTACTTTCTGCAATTTACTTTTACGCACAATACTTTTCTTTCTTTACTTTTCAGTTTTTACTTTTCAGTAATGAGGAGGTAACTCCCCCTGCTGGGGTAAAAGGTAAAGCTTTTATTACTATTATTTATATTAATCTCCATTAATTATAATATATAAACTATTTAAAACCTGATTTAATGAGGATACCGCTTTATTGGTCGGTTGGTAATTATTGAAATTGGTTTTAACCTGACTTAATGAGGATACCGCCTATATGGATGGTTGGTAATTATCACGCAAAGTTTATATATTATAATAAGGGAGATATCTAAAATAGTAGTAATAAAAGTGGATCCTCTAACCTCAACATTTTCTTTTATTGTAATTTTACATTTTTAATTTTCAGCATTTACTTTTCAGCATTTACTTTTCAGCCTTTACTTTTCCGCATTTACTTTCCAGCATTTACTTTATGTTTTTTTTTTAATTTTATTTAAGTTTTTACTAGCCGTAAATATATGTCGTAGCTAAACCCGTTATCTGAGTTGTGATGAATTCTAATATCACCGATTTATAAGGGGTTAATTTACAGTTTGGGTAATATAAAGGTTTATTTATTGAGTCTTAAGCTTAATGCTTCTTGTTAACTGGCATTAATAAGATTGATTTAGTAAACTTAAAATGAACTTGGAAAA
This sequence comes from Zanthoxylum bungeanum, assembly GCA_019454045.1. Lineage (NCBI taxonomy): Eukaryota > Viridiplantae > Streptophyta > Magnoliopsida > Sapindales > Rutaceae > Zanthoxylum > Zanthoxylum bungeanum. Next base: position 46,798 of record SKCR01019499.1, on the reverse strand, counting down.
TGGATTTTAGGTTTAAACCCTAAACTCAATAGCTCACGATCTTCCTTGAGGATAGATAACCCTTCAATAGATTTCCTTATAGGATATGAATATACCTGTCGGGCGGGGGTAACCATAATTGGAACTTAATCTTAATGAATTCAGGTAACTTGGTTGACATAGGAATATGATTAATAAAGTTATACTGGGTATTTGAATTTGACCATCGGAAGAGGCTTTTGCATAATTTCGTGTTTCAGGTTAATAAATCGATATATTACACAAACGTAAAATAACCACTTCATCTTTAAAAAGATATTAGAAAGATTCACAACCCTGGATAGTTTAATAATCTTGAATTTTCATCAATTTACTTTCGCACAAATTTATTTGCTTGTTTTAAGTATAAAGTCATCATCCAATCAAACAATCAATCTATTAGATACTCATAAAAAATTGGTTTCATAAATTAATAGTTTAGGTATTAAGTCCTTGTGTGTTCGATATTTTTTATACTACTTGAACGATACGTGCGCTTGCGTTATACGCGTGTGATTGCACCGGTCAATTATTCAATTAGGTGTACATCAAAGTTTATTTGAAAAAAAAAATCACTATTCATGTTGAAAAAAATTGCATTCTAATAATTAATTCATAACACTGTCTAAAAATGAGTTATAAGACTGTAATAACGGATTTTTTAATGACGACAAATTAATCATTGCTGTAAATGTGTTTTAATGACTAAAATAACGTATTTTCGTCACATATATAAAGAAATACATGATAAATTAATTAGTATTTTTGGCGATGCTAATTTCATCGCTAAAGAGGCTATTCAGTGACTAACATAAATGTCATCACCAAAACATTTAGTGCCTAGTCATAAATGTTGACGCCGAAATTTGTAGTAGTAATTTAATATCCTATTGCGACAACATATGCTGTCGCTAAGAGTAATATTTACTATTTAGTGACTTAAATAACTTTGTATTGCGATGACAGGCGTTGTAGCTGATAGTACTTTTAACTATGAACACAAAACGTCCTCACTAAAGACCTAATAATGAATTACTATAAGCGACGTCAAGTATTGTCGTTGCTACATATATCTAGACCTGGCCGGCGGTCCGGTTCAGTTCTGAATCGGACGGTTCCGGTTCCACACTTAAGTGGAATCGGAACCGGATCGTTCAGTTCCAGTTCCGGTTCTATTCGGTTTTTTTTTATTATTTTTTTAAAATAAAAATTGAGATTGAAAAAATAATTTAATTTAAAATTATGAATTTAAACTTATATAATAAACTTACATAATTATATTAAATTATAAATAAATTTCTTATCTAAAAAAATTAAAAATAAAATTATTTAACTAAAGAGATTGAACTTAAATTTTTAAAAACTTAAGTTGCCTACATATCCTCCAGGGGTGAGAGGAATCAAAGCTCACCTAATTCCATTACATTTTTAAGATATTCCCCCTTTGTAATTTTACAATTCTTTAATTATAAATCATCATTATCACTGTATGTTGATCATTCAGCTCAAGTTCCGCTTGCACTTACAAATGCATTGTCGAACAAGTCTTCAAATTCATCAGGGGCATCTTCTTGTTGCCTCAGATCAGCTCGGGTCTAATCATCCACATATGTCCCTAAAATTAGCCGTTTTATTAATGTTATTAGGGGTAATTTGGGAAATTTCCAAAATTTTCTTTTTTTTTTTGGTTTACCGTTACGGCAAGGAGCCGTGTTGGGGGTTGGAACCCTAGCTAGGGTTCTGGTTAGAACCATATGAATCGTTCGGTTCCAGCGGTTCCTACTGGTTCGGTTAGGTTAAGAACCCTAACTGAACCGGTTATATTTGGTTCCAGTTCTGGAACCGGAATCGGAACCGGTTGCAACCAGAATCATCCGGTTCCAACCGGTTCGGTTCCGGTTCAGAACCGGAAGCTTGACCGGGTCTACATATATCTATATCTCTATCCATGGAGGATACGTAGGCAACTTAAATTTTTAAAAATTTAAGTTAAAGCTCTTTAATTTAAAAATTATATTTTTAATTTTTTTAGACAAGAATTTTATTTGTAATTTAATGTAAGTTTATTATATAAATTCAAATTCATTATTTTAAATTAATTTTTCAATCTCAATTTTTTTATTTTAAAAAAAGTAAAAAAAAAAAAAAAAAAAAACGCATGGAACCGGAATCGGAACCGAACGGTTCGGTTCCGATTCTGGTTCCACTTAAGTGTGGAACCAGAACCGAACTGAAATTAACCGGTCTGGTTCCGATTCCACACTCATGGAACCAGGAAGTAGACCGATGGCCAGGTCTGTCTGTAGCGATGATCTTCGCCGTTTCTAAGATATCTTTAGCGACGACTGAAAAATGATCATCGCCAAATACTTTAGCGGGAAAAAAAAAAAAAAAATAAGACCCAAAAAGAATCAGCGAGACAACAAAATGTTGTTTTCATAATTCAAATGAGATTACAAACAGATAGTAATTTAATATTTGATCATCGTACTAAGATTTTCTTTGAATGTCAAAACAAAATATTATCATACTTAAAAATCATACCTGTCTATAACTTGATTATGTTAATATTCCTCTAAATGTAGTTATGCATTGAGAATTTAAGCATAAAATAATTGTCCATTTCAATACAAATTAAACAAAATTATTTTTATGAGATTAGCTAATTTGATCTAACATAAGGGGCCAATTTAATATACTAGTACCCAATTGCCATGTTAATGCCTAAACGAATGTTTTTAGCCATTGGATAGCAACTTATCATATTTCCCTTGGTTTGTAGCTTGTGGTCCAGAACCAATAAAAATATGGAATTTATATAGTTTTTTTTTTATACATAGAAACATCATAATATATCATTCTTTATCTATATGAATTAATCCAAACAAATATAATGATAGGGCATTTAATTCAAGGGACCCCAATTTCGATTTTAGTTGAAGAAATATGATTGCCAAACCTAGGTTTGAAATCCTTGAATCATAGAGTTTACACTATATTATAAGGAAATTATATATAAATAGTTTGAAAAAAATTAAAATAAATAAAAGCTAATCCAGATATAACCTATAGGTGGTTTTGCTCCTTGTATGTTTTAAAATTTTATCCAAAATATCTAAAACATCTGATTTTGTTTAGTTTTAAATCACGAATGAGTTTTCGTTTAATTTTATCAAATATCAATAGAATTTTGTTCATTTTCCTTTTAAATTATGTCAAACAAATTCAAAAAAAAATCGAGTTACAATTTATCTCACATTTATTTTTTTATAGTTGAATAAACCAATTTACTGTTTCAATTTAGAGTAGCTCTTAAATGCAAAATTCATGAAGATGAGTGTGGGTGTGTGTATTGTATGGCAATCAATCAACAAATTAAGAAACTAAAGGCCGAATTAATAATACTTTCTGTATAGGATTTATAAAAAGGTAGGTTCATGCATGGTAAAATAGAAAAGGAAATGGGTCCTCTCGTATTATTGTCCCCTCACAAAATCAGTGGCTTTAGTTTGGTGATAAGAACTTTATATCAAACACAAACTGACCTTACCATAATTATTTCACACAAAAATTAGTTGTGGTGTCTAGCTCTTTTTTTTTTTTTTTTTTTTTGTGTTGCTTTGACATTTTCTTTCCACAAATTGACATGCAATCTAACTCCAAAAATAGTATATTTAAACACTTATTACCATAAATCTACACTAAGGTATATTTAAAAAATTATATTACCATAATTTATATGATCATAATTCTACACTAAGATATATTTAAAAAAAAAATGTATTTAAGTTATTGTTTCATCTAAAATTTTAGGGAAATTTTGTAACATCTCACCAGAAGCAGGATGTTAACGGTAGGAGACAGGAATAACCCCCCTAAGCTCAATCCTAACGGAAAATAGACATGATGCACCCTATAATTTGGACAACCTGGATCACAATTCAGCAGTCAACACCAATACAACCTGTAATTGACATCGGATATGCAAATAGGACCTCCAGTCTAAACCCAAGACAAAACAAATCACATGATCAATACTTAGGGCTCCGTAAAGTCTTCCCATACATCATCACAGATCAGAATATATGGTAATCATCTTATACAATCCAACTTATACAGAAACAACACTTTCTGAAATAAGAAGTTTCCAAAAATAGAATCATCAAACTAATAAAATGTCCATCACCTAAGTCATGCGCAAAGACCAGAAAATATCCTAACAAGTCCATTTCGACAAAGGGTGGTGGGTCAGACATTTTCTGATGGTCTGGACCCCAGAACAGACACCATAGATGGTTAAAATCCATAAAAATATCATACAAATATCGTGGTGAAAAAAAAACATATCATGTCACATCCAATCAAAAATAAAGTGATATGAGTTCTTCCCTCAAAAGCTTTTGAAAAAATCATAAACCAAAAGTATCATCGAAAACATAAATCAAAAGAATTAGAAAAACTCATAAATAAAAAATACCGTAAAATCAGAATATCAGAATATAGATCAAAATACCATAAATAGAAAAAATAGATTATTCACAGCATATAGTAAAATCGTTCTCTGTGATCGAAATCAAATTTCAAAATCCTTGTTTCACAAAATTGTAATAAGCGTTCAGGAACCAACTCACTTGACGAATGAAAACCAAGCGTTCAATTTCCGAATCGTGCGTACTGACTGAACATAATCCGAAATATGACCATGTCGACAGAGGATAATAAAATGACTGTTCTTAGATGAGCAAAGCCCTATAAAATTGTAAAATACACATTGTGGCAAAACTACCTTATATCAGAAGTGGATTCAAAATCTTTTTGTTTATTGGCAAAACGTTTCAAAACTAATATGTAATTCACTTATCCCAAAAGAACAAAATTGCAAACATCCATTCTTGAATCGGACTCAACATTTAACATGTATCAATTCGACACCTGTTAACAAGTACTCGTATTTGCAAAATAGTAACATCATATTGCATACATGTTATAAAGAAGTCATGCTTACGTATCTACATATATATGTATTCACCAACCATTGATAAATAACTCGCACATAGGCCTTAGAAGGTTTATATAGATATATCGTATCAAAATCATAGTTTACCAATTGTAATGCCTAGTGGTACTGAACCACCCAAACCCATGGATACAACTAACCTAAACCTGTGGTGGTTGATACAATTAAACTTATGCACAATTTGTCTAATCATAACTCTAACTCTCTATAAACCATAACATGCAAATAATTTATCAAACTTCAAGTATTCTTCATATGGAATACTTACCTCGTCTCACCGCAACACTTATGATCCTAGTCAAATATGTCAAAATAAGCGATAGAGGCAATTACAACCGGTGAAATATGAAATTCTCGACTCAACTATACAAACTCCCGAATCTTCCCGGAACACCCAAATTAAATTCTTTTTCAAAGATTTTAGTTTCATTACTCTCAAAACATCTAGCTTTACAAACCTATCACATCAAAATCATTTTCTGACCCAATACCTGAAAATCCTACGAAATGTCTGAAATTATTACAAATAGATCCAAAACCTTTCGGATTTATGATGTTCCTCCCAAAACTAGTCAAGTACTCATAATATATCATTTCAAGACAACCATATAAATTAAATCTTTAAATTACACGCTTTTAAAAAATTTTATGTAAAAATTTTCGATAATGCTATGGAAAGATCCTAGACCCTCCGAAACTTTCCGAAACCAACCAAATATCATCATAATTAACTCATACTAATCATTACATCATTAAAGCATGGACACATGTAAAATCGGATTTTATCGGAAACTCGCTAATCCTATTGGATCAATCCAATTCATTCTGATTTCACCCAGATTCTATCAACATCATAAATTCGATACATTCTAACTTATCATATTTAATACAAATCAATACATTACTCTACAACGCTGCTAAAAGCATCTGAATACAAAACGCGAAACTTGAAAATATCAAATTATTACCGATAGGTCTTATTGAAATTTCAGGGGTTCCGACGGACACCCTACGCTCCCACAAACGTGTTGGAATCGATGAAATTCGAATTGGAGCCAATGTTCAAACAAATTTTACTATACATTATATTTTTCCCTCGTTTTGTGTGCAAACAGATATGGATCGGAGAAACCGGCACCACCATCTTATAGTACCCTCCAAGGGCTTTGATTTGATGGGTGGCTCTATTATGGTTGGTGCTCGGAGTGCCAATCCGAATCGTATTTATGTCTGATTCATGAATACGAGTAGTTCCATTTTCCGTAATATTACTTATTTAATGGTAGCACCTCTTGTCTTTTATATACATATTTGATCTAATTGCGATTAGATATCTAATTACGATTAGATCGAAACAAAATCTGGTTTAGTGATACGTGTATATTAGACAAAGACCCTATGATTTACAATGTAGTGCGTGGTTACAACGTAGTTTGTAATTGACATTGGGAAATGTCACTATAAGTTGTATATCCTTAAATAAAGTTACTGGTCAAGATTCACTAACACGGGTCGGTTAGTAAAATCCGCTGAGACTAGTACATGTCGTATATCGTGACCTGGTCCGATGGTTTATCCCAATGAACCATGAGTCTCGGGAGACTCATATAGCATGTAGGTGTTTATTTGATAAACACTGAACGACTCGCTGAAGATTTCCTAATATATGGTATACCAACGTCAATAGGAATCTTCTCGAGTTAAGCGAGCATAGTGGTCATTCGACTTGAGATACCACAGTGGGATATATGAGTTATCCTCCATACTTTAATGGCAGTCACGTCACCGATCTATTTAGATCAGACCTCCGCTTGTTCGTTGGGTGTGGACTGATGCTCATGATATCTAGTGCGTATCAAGATAGAATCCGTCAGTCATGTGTACATGGCATAGACATCCTACACGTTTTTACGATCTAGTAAATCCATGGCCATGGTATAACTTCGGAAATCAGTTCCGAGTGTTATTTAGAGATCATAAATTGAAAGTCGACTATATTATACCGAATGAATTTGACGTTCTTACCTATATCCCATGTATAATATGGATAGCCTGTGACGGAGGGATTATACGTATGCAATGACCTCGACTTCCATAGTTTAGCGAGATTATCTATGGTCGTCATAATTCATGAGTGGGTGAACTATAGATACGAAATTGGATTTCATGACGGATAAACCTAAACTTAGAGAGTCCCACAATATGAAGTGTACTCGTTGAGCACTTGGACAACACGTAATGAATAATATAGATTATTCAGAATACTTCATCGGATTAAGTGAGTTAATTCGAATCGTTTAAATGGTTAAACGATAACACATGCATTAGGGGTTTTTTGGTCATTTAATAATTATTGTGTATTTGTATTTGATACATAATTTGATTAGATACACATTAATTAATTATCAAATGAGATTTTGACACATGCCATAAATATATGCATTTGTTATTTATTGTAAATAAAAATACATATATAATAATTATATTAATTAATTATTTAGATATTTAATTGTTAAATATTTGAATAGTTAAATAATATCTATATTTCATAAATGTTATGAAATATGTTTAATTATTATTGGAACACATGGCATGATTTAATTAAACTTTATGTGTGCAATTATGATTCGTTAACATAAAGTTTAATGTATTTAATTGGATTAAATTTGGTAAATGGACAAAATTACCACCCTTAAATCGGCATCTTCATTTTTTAAGTTACAATTTTTTTTCATTTGCTTCCAATGGAAGCTTATGGCCGAAACACACACCAAAAATAGCTCTCAAATTATCTTTGATGATTCAAGGAAGAAAGGAAGGAAAATCAAGAAAAAAGGCTTTAGGAAATTGGAGAATTAGAGGTAATACTCAATGTCCCTAAGCTTGAAAGCATGTTTCTTTTCTTGATGATCTAGTAAGATTTTAGGGTTTCATTTTTCTTTAGAATTTGGGGCTTTTGGTTTTGGTGGATGGATTTGGAAGTGATGATGCATGTGAAGTGTTTTGGGTGCTATTATTGTAATATTATCCAATTTATTCATTTGATGCTATATTGCCATCTATAGTGTTATGACCACTATTGTAATGCCTAGAATTATTCTTGGGTGCTTCACTTGTGGTGACTTTGATTGGTGTTTTGATTAATTGGATTAATCTTGAAAAATTGGATTTAAAGCATAAGAAATTGGTATTTTTGGTTTTTGGATCAGTTATGGAAAATATGGATTTATGTTGATGAATTTGATGTCATATATATGTATTGGATGTGTTTTGGGTGTTGGAACAATTGCCGGAAATTGTTCCGGAGTTGAAATAAGCGAAAACGGTGAAAAATGGCGTTACCGGGTGACTTTTGAGCCAACCAGGTGACGATTGTCCAAACAGTGAATTTGTCACTGTTCGGGAAGCCCATGAACTGCCCTAACACTATCGGGGCTGACATGGGCAGTCCCCATAAGTGTTGGGTGATCTGTTCGGTCAAAAATGCGTTTTGCGTCATTTTACAGAAAAATATTTTCGTAAATGTTTCTCGACGTTTCTTAGTTGTTTATGTCGTTATTTGATCTCGAATAAACATGTTTAAGTGAAATATAAATGAATTATTCATATTAGATATTGAATAATTCATTCGGTAATTTAAAAAGTTTTAAAATTACGATTTCGTCCGAACAGCGCTTCCGCTGCGCCCTTCGCCCAAAACCCCAACAGACTCGACACGTGAATCGAAGTGACAAGCTAGGATTTGAAAAAAAACTAATCACATGTTCTCTCTCTCTCATCGTCTTTCTTGGCGTTCTGAGGGCTGCCACTGGCCACTATTGGGTTGGGGGTGTTCTGGCACCCCCTACCACCACGCCAGCAGATGGTGGTCGGCTGGCCGTCCGAGCAAGCACACATGAAGACGTGATAGGGGGTCGTTTGAAAGGGGCTTTGAAACTTTTGCCAATTATGTTATTTCTGGAAAATATTGGGTATATATAGAAAATTTTATGAAAATTGTAACTTGGTCCCCTCGAAATTTCACTTTGGTCTTTCTTAATGAACTACTTCAATAATTCCAAAAATTGAGGGCCCTCTTATTATAGTTTCAAAAGATGGTCACATGAAAGTTGTTCATCCCGAAAAAATGAGTCATATGGTTCAAGAATCACTTTAATCGGAATTTATTTGTTATTTTTATAACTGAAACATTAAAACTTCCTCAAATAAAAATATTCCTAAAATATGCATAACTGGCCCTTTCAAATTACACGATTTCCAAAGCCTCAAAAGACCAGTTCAAAACATTCCGACTTAAATTGTTTTTCAACACTCAAACTCATATACTCCATTAACATTTCGTTCCGAAATCTAAAATTTGATCCGGAAATCTTTCGGAACTGTTCTGAAAACTCGAGATATTATAAATTTATAATTCTGACACATGACCAAATTCTAATTTAAAAATTGACCCATATTCAAAAAAAAATATAATGAATAGTCAAATTAAATATTTCGAGTCAAAATTATCATTATTTAATTTAAAATTTCACTACAAAAAAGATATTAGGCATCCGTGTGGACGCCTTATACGCTGGACGCCCAACATATGATGGGCATCCCCACAAACTTCCAATTTTTTAAATTTACGGTAAATTAATTTCATACATGTATTTAACCAAACACTTGGCTTGTAAATAGTTTAATATATTTAAACAATACTTTAACTTATTTTCAAGCTAACCCAATCAAAAACACAATAAAGATAACTTACAAACCTTAAAAAAGAAAAAAATTATTACTAAAATTGAGTTTTTTTCGCCAAATTTTGAAATTTTGTGAGAGATGTAAGGATTGCCTTGAGAATATGAGCGTGAATTGTGAAGTAAAAAATAAAAATGAAAAGTGAAATTAAGGGTAATATTGTACATTTTTTTTATTATTTGATAAAAATATTTATTTGAATTGATGTTAAATTTGTATTTAGATAAAATAAATGAGTCATTTTCATAAATTTTCCCATAGTTTATCAGTTTTAACAGGCCTCTCACATGCAAGATTAACATCAAATAGGATCACAGACTTACCAGTGTCATATAAAAAATCGATATAAAATAAGTTTGTCACGTAGACTAAGTCCCAAGAAAAAAACATTAAATTAGGGGTGTTCGTGGTGCGGTTCAGGTCAATTTTTTCGTTTTACACCTCAAACCGCGCTAGTTGGTAGTTTAGAAAATTTGAAACCGAAATCGCAAATTTGATAAGGAAAACTACGGCGGTTCAGCGGTTTGGATGGTTCGAATCGGCGGTTTAGATTAGAATTTTTCTAAAGAATTTTTTTTTTTTTTGTGTTTTTACAAAATAATTGAAGAGATAATATACATAATTTTCATTTATATAGTGCATATTGTCATATGATCATTGAATATCTTAAATTTCATGGTTAAAGAAGAAGAAAAGTATAAAATAATGTCTAATTTGAACGCTGGTCGGTGGTTTAGGCGGTTTGGGTCAAAATTTACAATTTGGAAGGATCGGATCAAAACAACGCACCGAACCGAAATTAACAGTTCGGTTTAGGCCGAACCGAAATCATTTTCAATACTTTTCAAGACCATGTGGTTTGGTTCGGGTCAGATTGCGGTTGAACCGAAACCGTGAACACCCCTAACACATCATTTCAAATAGTGAAATGAGAAGAGGAAGACAAACGTAAAACAAATATCTCTAAAATTGTGACTCTTCATTTGAAAACTTTAAAACTTGTAGTTAAGAACCCAAATAATGATATTAAGCTTTACTTAACAATTATATGCAAACTTCAAGGGTTTGTCTCAGTGGTAAAAGTCTTGGGCTTGAGTGATTTGCTCCCTCTCAGGTTCAATGTTCGAATCCAACTAGATGCATTTTATTGGGGCCATGTCCCCTAGTGTAAAAAGCCAACGACTTACTTTGATCTGTGTTGGGAAACTTATGAGGGCACGAAGCACAAGTCCTGGAAATTAATCAAGATTTGCGTAAGCTGACCCAAACATCCCGGTTATAAAAAAAAAAAACAATTACATGTAAATAATTCTTAAAGAAAAAGAATCCTCAAAATCATGAATATAGATTCTTTTTTTTTTGAAAGAAATTCGTCTGATCATTAATCAAAAGGCAAGAATACAACTGATTTGGGGGGATAGTTCTCCCTCCAAAAACCAGAAATGTCAAGATTACAGGCCAATTTGGCAAGGTTATGAGCAATTAAATTAGAGCATCTTGGTGTAAAAAGAAAGGAGCAAGAAACGAAGAGAGCACCGACATCCCTAATCTCTTGAGTAACCCACTCGATTTCTTTAGCTGTAGAAATAGTACCAAGAATTAAGTCAATGACATTTTTGGCATCCGACTCAAGAATGATAGCCGAAAATTCCGTTGACTTGGCAATCTGGATACCAAACAAAATAGCTTCCGCTTCTGCCAATTCAATATCTTCCGAAAAGGGTATCACTTTGGTTCCTGCACCAATGATTAACTCATTACTGTCTCTCATCACCAGGCCCAATCCTACCATCTGCTTCTCAACATTAAAATCCGCATCTACATTAATCTTGATGAAGCCTGCTGAAGGGGGCTGCCACTTCTGCCCCCTTAGCTGGTACAGAAAACCGCCATCATCACCCATTTGATTCTGAATGCCAACAAAAGATAATAGTGTCGCTTCTGCCTTGTTACAGATATGCTCCACACTACAAATAGTATTCGAAAAGATACAAGCATTTCTAGCTTCCCATATTGCCCACATTAAGGTTGCAATCTGCCTCACTTTGGACAAATCAAAATTCACGAATCCGAACTCCAAAACATCACCAATCGACCCGCATCTAGCCATTTTCTGTAGTTGTTGCAGCCCCTCCAATTCCCAGCAGGGTTTCACAAATTTGCATTGGAAAATGGCATGCCCAATGGTTTCTGCATGATTCTTGCATCTCTGGCAAATTCCAGAAAGTAACACTTTCTTTTTCCATAAATTCACACATGTGGGCAACCACCCTTTTATGCACTTCCATATGAAACATCTGATTTTTGGGGGAATGTCCAACTTCCAAATATTCTTACATAGCCTTCCCGGTTGAGAAGACGAAGCCTGGTTGACTCCTATAATAGCAGTTGTTTTGTGATAAGCTGACTTTACTGTAAAGTTCCCTCTTTTTTCAAGGTGCCAAATAATTTTGTCTTCTTGAGGTGTTCTAGGAAGTGGAATTCTTAGAATATTTTGTGCATAAATCTCTCCAAAAGAGGCATCAATCATCTCGCTGTTCCAAGTATGGTTGTCCTTTATTAGCATTGAGACAGAAGCTTCCTGGTGCAGAAGATGCGATGGATGAGGCCTGGAACGGCCTGTAATTGGAATCCAGTCACTGCTGAAGATACAGACTGTTTTACCATTTCCTATTCACCATCGGATCCCACGCTTCAGAAGTTGTCAACCCCAAAAGATACTTCTCCATATAAAGGAAGGATTATGCCCTAACTTCGCATCCAAAAAGTTTTTGCCTCTGAAATATCTGGCCTTTAATATTGTTGCCACCATAGATTCCGGATGTTGTATTATCCTCCACCATTGTTTCGCCACTAATGCTTGGTTGAAAGCTTCCAAATTCCTGAAACCCATTCCCCCATCTCTTTTTGATTTACAGAGTTTGTCTCAGCTTGCCCAATGGATTTTTTTCTCCTTCTCTTTTGAGCCCCACCAAAAGCCATTTAGTTTCCTTTGAATATCCTCACAAATGCTAACCAGAATTCTAAAAACACTCATGCAGTAAGAAGGAATAGCTTGAGCTACAGCCTTGATGAGCACCTCTTTACCCCCATAGAGAACCATCTATTTTGCCATCCTGATAGCTTCCCCATAATTTTATTCTTGATTTCCCCAAACAATCGCCTCTTACTTCTGCCAACCATAGCCGAGAGCCCCAGGTATCTTTCATGCAGTTTAGCCGATTCTAACTGGAAGAATTTCTTGATTTCTTCTTGTAATCCACGTTCAGTGTTAGGACTAAAAAAGATAGATGATTTATCACAATTGAAAATCTGGCCCGAGGCTTCTGCATAAACATCAAAAATTTCCTTTAACCGATGACTCCCTTCAATCAAAGCTTTCGCGAAAACCAGACTGTCATCTACGAAGAGCAGATGAGACACCTTGACCTGATTGCTGAATTTCAGTCCGCTAACCTGGTGCCTCTCCATAGCTGAATTTAGCATGCTCGATAGTCCTTCAGCATACAGGATAAAAAGTTATGGGGATAATGGGCAGCCTTGTCTCAGTCCTCTTTGCGGCCTAATTCTCCCATAGACTTTTCGGTTGATAATGATTGAGAAAGATGGTGTGGAGATACAATTTTGTATGAGAGCCCTCCATTTTTCTGAAAAACCCATGCTTTCCATAACTCTGTTGACAAACCCCCACTCTACCCGATCATATGCCTTACTGATATCAAGCTTCAAAGCCATCCAACCTTTCTTGCCTTTCTTTTGTTTGCTAATTTTATGCAAACACTCATATCCCACAATTACATTATCAATTATCAAGCGATTTGGCACAAAGGCACTCTAGTTGTAGGAGATCAAACCATTTAAGACCCCTTTCAGACGGTTGGCTACGCATTTAGCAATTATTCGGTACATCACGTTGCAGAGGCTGATCGGCTGGAAATTTTTCAGGTCAGATGGTTGTTTTTGTTTTGGAATCAAAGCAATCAGTGTGTGGTTTAGAGCTGTTAGGTCATGTTGATCATTAAGCACCTCCAAACATGTTTTAGTAACGTGACTTCCTACAATTTGCCAATGTTTTTGAAAAAACTCAACCGGTAAGCCATCCGGGCCAGAAGCTTTGTTGGGAGCCATTTCCCGGAGTGATTCCAAGATCTCATTTGTCGTGAATGTTCTATCTAGCTTCTCATTCATGTCTTCACCAATGTTCCCCCTAATGTCTCTGGTAGCGTATTAGAGGTAAAAAGTTTCCCAAAAAATTGGCCAGCCACTTCACTTATTTCCTCTTCAGATTTCACCCATTGACCTGCTTCATTATAAATCCCTCTAATCTCATTTGTTCGTCTCCTTTCAGAGGCCTTAGCATGTGATGAGTGGTATTTATATCACTATTTCTCACTCATTTGACCTAATGTTTTGTATTGTTTCTCGAGATTTATGAACGTTTTGATGTGTTTTGTTGTTAGTTTGCAGATAAATAAAGTTTGGATAGCTCTGGAGGCAATTTGGGGCAAAAGCAGACAAAAATGTATCAGCAGGGATATTTTGGTCTTTTGCGCGTCGCGACTCCCAGACCTTAAGCGGCGCGACGCCTAACCTGCGCCGGAGTCTGCTAACATGCGCCGGGTCAACGGGTCAGAATTTGAGAAGTTTGACTTTGCTAACGTGCGCCTTGACACGCGTCACCACCACAGAAGATCCACTAACGTGCGCACGCCACATCATCATGACGTCACCAATGACGTCATGAACAGTGCCACGTCACCAATGGCGTCATGAACAGTGCCACGTCATCAATGACGTCAGCATAATAATAATTGAGTTCCAGCCGCCATGACACGTGTCGACCTTATCCTCTTATCCGAATCGCTACGTGTCAAGCTGTCCTTGTGCCACGTCTCACTATTCCAGCGTCGCGACGCTGGAGCCTTCAGCGTCGCGACTCTGGAAACCGAATTTTTTGCCTATAAAATCAGCTCGAAATTTCAGAATTCAACACACCTCTCTCTCTCTTCAATTCTCTCTAAAGAGAGAGTTTCTCTCTCTTCTTTTAGTTTTTTTAGTTTTTTAATTTTTAGTTTTGTAAATAATTTTAATTACGTTTTGTAATAATAATAATTTAATTTTTACTTTTTACTTTTTACAGTTTTACTATTCACCATGATTAGGTAACTTCCCCCAGCTAGGGTGAAAGGTAATTCTTTTACTATTGCTATTTAGATTAATCTCCCTTAAAAATAATATATTCACTATTAAAATATTGACTTAATAAGGGATACCGCTATATTGGTCGGTTGGTAATTTAATTTTAATCTGGTTTAAACCTGACTAATAAAGGATACCGCCAGATTGGTCGGTTGGTAATTTAATTTTGGTTCCGCCTTTATGGCTGGTTGGACTTAATTTGACTTAATCAGGATACCGCTAGATTGGTCGGTTGGTAATATTATCACAAGTTTATATATTATTTTATGGGTGATATCTAATTAGTAGTAGTAAAAGTAATTCCTTTTACCTTAGCATTTTATTGTAATTTACTTCTCAGCTTTTACTTTATGTCTTTTACTTTTATGTTTTTACTAGCCCTAGTTATGTGTTAGTTATCTGGGGTTGTGATGACTTTTAATATCACCGGTTTATAAGGGGTTATTTTATAGTTTGGGTAATTTAAAGATTTACTTATTAAGTCTTAAGCTTAATGCTTCTTGTTGTTTGATCACCAATAAGATTGATGTGGTAAATCTAAAATGAACTAGACATAGAGATTTTAGGTTTCAGCCTTAGATTAATAGCCCACGATCTTCCTTGAGGATAGATAACCCTTTAATAGATTTCCTTACAGGATAGGAATATACCTGTCGGGCGGGGGTAGCCATAATTGGAACTTAAACTTAATGAATCCAGATAATTTGGTTGACATAGACATATGGTTCAATTAGGTTAAACTGGGTATTTGTGTCTGACCATCGACAGAGGCTTACACATAATTTAGTGTTCCAGGTTAGTAAACTGATTTATTACACAAACATAAAATATCCACTTCATCTTTAAAATGATATTAGAAGAAATCACAACCCTAGATCTTTGTGTCTTTTGTTATTTTCCTTAGTATTTTCTTTTGTCTTTTTATTTATTTATTTTGTAAAACCACATTCAACCAATCAAACAATCATTCTCTTCTCTATTTAATTAGATATTTGTAAATAAATAGATTCAATAATTAATAACAATAGTAGGAATTAAGTCATCGTGGGATCAATATTTTTATACTACTTGAACGATACGTGCGCTTGCGTTATACGTGTGTGTTTACGCCGGCCAGCATGGAAGAATTTGGTGTTTCTATCCCCTTCTTTTAGCCAGGCTACTCTGGATCTTTGACGCCAAAAAACCTCCTCTTCCTGCAAAATCCTATCAATATGTTTTTCAATGCTATTGATAATACCCCCTTTGTTGAAAAAATTGTCCGAGCCATAGAATTGCTGAAGTTGCCTCTCCAGCAGTTTGAGTTTGCTTCTTCTACTTCCCAATTCAGTTCGACTCCAATTAGTTAGCTCAGCTAGTGTTCTTTTTGCTTTTTCTGCGATTTTTGTTACTCCATTCAGATTTACCCTAGGATTATTGCAACTCCAGTACTTTTGAATTATCTGTGTACATCTGTCATAGTGGCTCCAAATATTTTCATAATAATTACGCCGAGTACCTTGTTTTCCAGCCAAAGAATTCCAGGATTTCCCTTGCATTTCCAACAGAACTGGCTTGAGATCCGAGCCTCAGGCCGGCACGTTCCTAGAAATTAGATTCACAAAATTTCGATCCCATCCATCATTTGCTAAAAACCTGTCCAATCTTTCTTCAATCAGAGCTTGCCCAGCCCTTTTATTGGACCAAGTAAACGGATAGCCTAGGCTGCCCACATCTCGTAAACCACTATCAGTCGCAGCAGCTTTGAAATCATTAATCATTTGTTGATTTATGTCATCACCCCCACTTTCTCTTTTCCATCCATAATCTCATTAAAATCCCCCCCCACATATCCACGACATATTGAAACATTGTGCCAATCGTCGAAGAAGGTTCCATGTATTTTTCTTTTGATTTGTTTCCTGACTGCCATATATACTAGTAAACCTCCAGTGGATCCCCCCATAGTCATTAATTAAGGTATCAATGTGATGTTTGCTGAAAGAGACAACCTTTACATCAACCAATCCTCTCCAAAAAATAGCTAGGCCACCATTTAAATCTTCCCTTTCAACAGCAAAGCAATTATCAAAACCCAACAAAACCCTGATCCATTCCATGTCTTTCACCGTTTTCTTAGTTTCACGGAGAAAGACTAACTCGGGCTTATTTCCGTGGAGAATTTCTCTCACGGCACGGACCGTCCGAGGATGCCCCAAACCTCGAATGTTCCAACATAATATTTTCATGGCTTCCGGCAGGGTTGCATTGTAACCACCGCCGATATCGTCGTTTCCGGGCTGACCTGCCTGATTTCCCCTGCGGTATTCCCCCCATATTTGGTTCATTCATCATACTTGCATTGTGTTCTTTGTCACCTTCCTGAAAAACTTTCTTTCCCTTCCTAGCAATCTCTTCTTCACATGTCACTCTTTCCTGCCCCCTTTTCTTTATTTTTATTTCTTTTCCAGAAACTGAAATTATGCTTATTCGCCCTTTTTCCTTCGTAGCCAGACGCTTCCACCTACGTTGTATTTTCTCTCCTTTTACTTTGTCCACGAAGTTCATTAATGAAGAGCTGAGTGATGTTTGGGCTTTGATTTCATCTGTCCTTATTTCATTTTTACCACTATTATAGTTTGGGCCCCCTGTGTCAGTATCAGATTGGCCCGTCAAAGGCCCATTCAAAAAATCCCCTTGGCCTGCTTCCTCGGTATCAATATCCACTTCACCAACCCTTGTGTCAACATTCTTCTCGTCCAGATGCCTCTTGAGAATCTCAGCTTTCTCCACCGGCCCTACAGAAGCAGCTCCTTTAAGCACAAATGTCACATCCATCAAGTCTTCCTCTGAAAGTTCTGTAAAGTTTACACATGTTTCTGCGGCAAAGCATCCAATGGCCTGATGTGTGCTAGGGGTATGGCATAGGTCTTGGGAATTGGAATGTGTCAGAGTGTTGAGATTGGGTAGGGTTTCTGGTTTCCTGGTTTGAAGAGGGTTTTCCGGTGAAGGTTCCTCCTCATCTTCCTTTCGGCAAAAGACCAGTTCAGCCCTCGCAGAAAGGTCAACAATGTTCCCTTCACAAGAAAAAGTATCCTGAGACTTCGTTGAGGCAGGAAGGGATTTTTGGTTTTTTGTTTGTGGATGGGGTAAGAATGGTATGTGGTTTGCAATTTTCTGGTGAGCCAAGTTTCTAAGGTTTTGAGATGGGGACGATTCACTATCACTAGGCTTTATCGAAGGGGTAGGTAGTGGTTCTGAGTTTGAAGGCCCCCTTTGTGAGGTTTCCTCTTTGTGTTTAGGAATTTTGGAATAGTCTCCCCCCTGGTTAGCTCGCATCCATATCCCGAATTTGAAATTAAACTTACTTCCTAGGGCTTTAGTGTTCAAATCTGCCTCCCCCTCCTGCAAGCATTCTCTATAAGAATGACTCAATCGCCCACATTTAAAACAAAACTCCGGGAGTCTTTCGTAAAGAACCGGAATGATTGCCGCTGATTCCCCTCCAGCTTTTTCCAAAGAGAGCCATTGTGTTAGGGGTTTGGAGACTTCAATATTGACTCTGGGTCTGATAAATCTGCCTATATAGTTTCCATTCGGCCCTAAGTCCACCTCAATAACATCCCCTAGTTGTTTTGCCAGGAAAATCGCCGCTCCTTCATTCATGCATACTACAGGTACATTATGAAGTTGTACCAAAAAATTTACCCTGTCAAATTTTTGTTTTGCGATTTCACCTTGACCCATTAAGGTAGTTAAGATCAGTAATGAGTTATCAAAATGCCACGGTCCCAACCTTAGAATCCTTTTCCGATCATTTTCATTGGCAAAATGAAAAAGAAAAGTATTTTGCCCCACCCATTCGATTTTGACACCATGGATGACTTTCCAAGCATTTTGCATAGCTACTTTAAAAGCTTCCCTGTTGATGAGTTTTGTTGATAAAACCTTTCCTGCAAGACACCGCCCCAACATCTCCTCCCCAACCAACTCGAGCTTTTCTGGAAGTTGGATGTTGTTATTAGTTGAATCTCGGATGGCTAATGCTTCGTACATCTTAACGATTTCCTCGGTCTCCATTGTTAAGATGTCAATTCGTCTTCAATTCGTCTCAACCGATCAATGTAAGTATTCCGTAACTTCTTTGATATGTATTTCAAACTTCTTCATGCTTGTTTGATGATCTTGGGACCTAGAATAAAACCAACATGAAACACCGACAAGACAGTGTTGGGTTTGTAGGTTTAGTCCCAAGATCAAAATAAGCATAGAAATGTGAATGAATAATCAAAGAAGAGAGGCGGAAACACACTTACATTGATCGAATTTAGGATGCGTCAAACAACAAAATTTTCCCACTAGGTTCGACCAAGGTGGTCCAAGGAAGAAGATGATCAAGATCCAAGCTTTGTGTGGATTCTAAGCTCTCAAGTTGGTTTTCCTAACACCTTGATATGATTCATTTGATGTGTGTGCTAGCACTCAAAATTGCCACAATTTTTGATCTTGTTCTTGCAAACTTTCGGCCAAGTGAAGAACAAGGGGGGAGAAGAAAATTGCTTCAATTTTCGGTCATTGAGGAGAGAGTGAAGACTTGTGTAATTGTTTTCAAAAAAAAATTAATTGATATACCAAATATTGGTTTGGTAAAAGTCATTCAAGGCATGACTTTGGAGTGTAAAAGAAGTCATCAACAACTTCACCTAAACCCATCAACCAAAAGCAACTTAAGGTGACAAGTGAAGTGACATGTGATGTGACATGTGGGCCCCACTCGATTCAAAATGCGAGTGGGCCCACAGAAACTCCCGGGCTCGGGTTCGCTAATTTCGAATTAACGAACTTCCGTCGCGACGTAAATAAATCGAATTTAATTAAATAATTATGCCTAGCAAAATTACTATTCACATCGCTAACGAATTAATTCTAAATTAACTCGTTTGCCCGAATTAAAATCTAATTTTATTTCAGCGTCGAAATCTAATTTCGTTTAATATATCAAATATATTATTTTATCGATTAATTTCAAATTAATCTTTCTCTCTCTTCAAATAGTACTTTATCCAAGATAAAGTCTCTCCGCAATTAATCCCAGATTAATTATGCTCGGATCATACGTCATCGGTGAATCTTCGGGAAGCGACCCAAGAGATCTCTGGATATATTGGCAATAAATCCGATCGTCGGACTATCCGAACACGTAGGTACCAAGTACTACGTTTTTATCGATTTACGAGACAAGGTTGGCTTCTAGCAAAGCGCCATGCCTACCCAATTCTCCAGAAATATTCTTAATGGAATATACGATCTATATCAGGCGTAGTATACGTATTATTACGTATTGCGATCCAGTATCGGATGTCACATGCAAGGCCTGGGGCTGGAATAGTGTCTGCCCCGTAAGAAGCATATATCGGATCACCAGCAACTAGTCTCTTTATTATCGGATAATCATGACCTAGTCATATTATCCCGATGGTTGCAACCCTTAGAGAAAGAGTTTTGTATCCCTGCATGATCATCATCTCCATATGACTGAAGTGATACTTCCGTCTTGACATCACATCCAATACACTACGATTCTCAATAAACCCACAAGAGGCGTACACAGAACCTGTTAAAGTCCTGGACGACCAAAACCAAAGCGTATTGATTGTCGCAAGTACTAGCGATGCAAGTCTCAGGTTAAGACCAAATACACTTACCCTGATGCGGATTCCCATAGACACATAGTCATACTACCAATGGGATTATGCGGGGTCTATCCAGAGCGAAGCTATTTTCCGTACCATCGGTAAAACACAACCTCCTATCACACTTGCATAAGTATCCAATACTTAAATACTGTTACGCTTCCATAACACGCACAAGTGCAATACTAGTCTATTCCGCATTATCGATGTCCAGTCTCGATAATACTACGACTAGAGATATTTAATGATTAAACCTTTATGGATTGATATTGTCTCATATCTTATCAATCCGGAACTAATCATAAGGACTTTCATCATTCACACATTTAAGTAATCTAATTATGAAATGATAAAAGGCAATTTCCATTGCTACATAATTAATTTGTATAAAAACACAATGTATTTTACAAATAGTGACACTATGGGTCATAATTTTCCAACAATCTCCCACTTGGCCTATAGCCAGTCACTCAAGCATCTAACACCTGAATTATGTACATGTCGCTCAAACTTTTGCTGAGGAATGGCTTTCGTCAGCGGATCTGCAATGTTGTCCTCTGATGCGACCTTCTCGATCTTCACATCACCACGATGTATGATCTCACGAATCAGATGGAAACGTCGAAGAACATGCTTGGATCGTTGATGAGACCGCGGTTCCTTAGCCTGCGCTATAGCCCCGTTATTGTCACAATACATTGGAACGGGCTCAGCTGCTAACGGAACTACTCCTAATCATATTAGGAATTTTCGGATCCAAACTGCCTCCTATGCTGCTTCAGCTGCAGTGATATACTCTGCTTCTGTTGTTAAATCGGCAACAGTCTCTTGCTTGGAAGATTTCCAGCTCACTTCTCCGTTATTCAAACAAAATATGTACCCGGATTGCGACTTACAGTCGTCTTTGTCGGTTTGGAAACTTGCATCGGTATACCCAGTTACCTCAAGTTCTCCCTCTCCATAGATTAAGAAAGCATCCTTAGTTCATATAAGATACTTAAGGATATTCTTAACAGCCATCCAGTTACCTTCACCTGGATCGGCCTGATAGCGAATACACATGCTCAAAGCATATGAGACATCAGGTCGCGTACATATCATGGCATACATGATCGATCCGACTGCCGAGGCGAACGGTATCCGGCTCATGCTGTCTCTCTTATCTTGAGTTTTAGGACACATGTCCTTAGATAGAGTGACGCCATGTGACACTGGTAACAGTCCCCTCTTGGACTGATCCATGTTGAATCTCTTCAACACTTTGTCAATGTACGTACGCTGGGAGAGTCCAAGCAGCTTTCTAGATCTATCCCGATAGATCTTTATTCCTAGAATAAAGGCTGTTTCTCCCAGATCTTTCATGGAGAATTTCAATGAAAGCCAAGCTTTCACCGACGTTAACATGGGAATGTCATTACCAATAAGCAATACATCATCAACGTAAAGGACAATGAATGTCAGTGTTCTCCCACTAACCTTCTTATATACACAAGGATCATCCTCGCTTTGAACGAAATCATATTCTTTTATGATCTCATCAAAGCGTTGGTTCCAAGAAAGCGATGCTTGCTTCAATCTATAAATGGATCGATTTAACTTACAAACCTTGTTTGCAAGTCGCGGCATGATAAAACCGTCAGGCTGTTGCATATAAACATCCTCCAAAAGGTTTCCGTTAAGGAAAGCGGTTTTGACGTCCATCTGCCATATCT
This sequence comes from Zanthoxylum bungeanum, assembly GCA_019454045.1. Classification (NCBI taxonomy): domain Eukaryota; kingdom Viridiplantae; phylum Streptophyta; class Magnoliopsida; order Sapindales; family Rutaceae; genus Zanthoxylum; species Zanthoxylum bungeanum. The sequence continues at coordinate 24,437 of SKCR01019499.1, read as the reverse complement.
CGTAATCGAAATATGAAGCTATAGAAAGCATTATCCGAATGGATTTAATCATGGCAACGGGTGAGAAAGTTTCATCGTAATCGACACCATGTCGTTGACGATACCCCTTCGCTACAAGCCTAGCTTTGTACGTTTGTACGTTGCCATCCATGTCGGTCTTCTTCTTGAAGACCCATTTGCATCCAATAGGCTTTACGCCTTCTGGTGCATCAACCAGTGTCCAAACTTGGTTGGTGTACATGGAATCCATTTCGGACTTCATGACATCTTGCCATAAACCTGAGTCGATACCTTGTATCGCTTCCTCATACGTAGCCGGTTCGTTATCCTCAATGAGATTAATATCTACATGAGGTGAGATCAGAAACCCATACCTCTCAGGTTGTTTTCTGACTCTCTCCGACCTACGTGGTCCTTGTTGGACAGTTATGACCTATAGCGTCACTATTTGTACAGATCACGGTGTTGTTGTACAAATTAACTATGTGACAAAGGAGATTGCACTCTCATCGTTTGTGATTAGATCACCATAGATGTATAATCGAAGAGAGGTCCATATGATTAGTTCCTGGATTGAGAATGATATGAGACAGTATCAGTCCACGAAGGATTAATCATTAAATACCCATAGCCGGAGTATCATCGAGACAGGACATCGATAATGCGGAATAGGCTAGTATTGCACTTGTGCGCGTTGTGAGGGCACAACGACATAGTTCTCATATATTTAAGTATTGGATACTTATGCAAGTGCGATAGGAGGTTGTGTTTCACCGATGGTACGGGAAACAGCTTCGCTCTGGATAGACACCTCGGAATCCCATTGGTATTATGACTATGTGTCTATGGGAGTCCGACATCAGGGTAGGTGTATTTGGTCTTAACCTGAGACTTGCACCGCTAATGCTTACGACAATCAATATACTTTAGTTGAGGTCGTCTAGGACTCTAACCGGTTCTGTGTACGCCAACTGCTGGGTATATTGAGAATCGTAGAGTATTGGGTGTGATGTCAAGACGGAAGTATCACTTCAGTCATAGTGGAGATGATGTCACGCATGATACGGTATTAGTGCTCTTAAGTGTTGCGCAACCATCGAGATATTATGACTAGGTCATGCATATCCGATTATAGAGACTAGTTACCAGACATCCGACATGTGCTTCGGACGGGGCAGACACTTATCCAGCCCCAGCCCTAGCACGTGACTATCCGATACTGGGCCGATATACACAATACTTGGTATACTACGCTTGATACAGATCTTAAATATTCTTAGATGGATATGACCGGAGAATTGGGTAGACTTCGTGCTTTGCTAGAAGCCGATCGTGTCTCGTAAATCGGTAGAACGTAGTACTTGGTACGTACGTGATTCGGATACTCCGACGACCGTATTTACTGCCGAATTATCCGGGGATCTCATGGGTCGCTTCCCAAAGATTCACCGATGACGTATGACTCGCACTTTTATTAATCTGGGATTAATATGATGAGAGAGAAAATTAATCTGGGATTAATTGCGGAGATATTTTATCTAGGATAAAATATCGATTAAAGAGAGAGAATGATTAATTTGGAATTAATCGATTAATTAATATATTTGATATATTAAACGAAATTGGATTTCGACGCGGAATTAAAATTAGATTTTAATTCGGGTGAGCGAATTAATTTAGAATTAATTCGTTAGCAACGTGAATAGTGATTTCGCTAGGCGTAATCATTTAATTACGACGCGACGGAAAATTCGTTAATTTAGAATTAGTGAATACGAGCCCGAGATTATTTACGAGCGCATTCGCATTTCGAATTCGAGCGCGGCTCGTCAAATCGAGCGTCAAATCATTAGTCGCATCAAGCGTCAAATCACTTGTCACTTTGAGTGATGTGACTTGACAACTTGATTGAGTTCACTTGATGTGATGAGTGATGTGTGTGGTTGGCAATTAAAGCCAAATGTGTGTGAAATTAATTTCAAATGAAATTCATGTGTATTAGATACACAAAACACACACACAAAACCGTATCTCACATTTTCACTCCTCTCTCTCCTCTTCTTCTTCCTCTCATCACTCACGTTTTTGTTGTTCTTCAAGTGGCAGTGAACTGCCGAATTTAAGAAACAAAAATGAAGGAAGCAAATGTGTTTTGTGGCAAAACAAGAGTGCTAGCACACTCCGGGATCATGCCAAGGTGATAAGGGAAGTATACCCATGAGCCGGGAAGCCAAATGTTGAAGATTGGAGCTTCAAATCTTGAAGACAAGGGGCGCCAAACACTGTTCACAACAGCCCCTGCTTTGCAAAAGTGTGCAGAATTTCGAATTTTTGTTGCCCAAATCGTCGCTCAACCGCTCGATGTAAGTATTCCGTACTTCTGTCGTTGTATTCACTTATGATTCATGCTTGAGTTTTGATCTTGGGACCTATAGAAACTCCAACAGTCCTTGTGTATTCGAAGATTGTAGTACAACTTCATCCCTGATGAACTGTTCATGTTCCGTTGAGGATTCTATGCCAGGAACAGTATCACTCCGATTTTCATCGAGTTATACTTTTCTCCCACTAACCACTGCATTTAGGAATTCCTTCTCAAGGAAAACCGCATGTAGAGCAACAAATACTTTGTTCTCTTGTTGGTGATAGAAGTAATATCCTTTGGTTTCCCTAGGATATCCTATAAAAAGGCATTTATCCGATTTGGGTTCAAGTTTGGTACCTTCCAAACGTTTGACGTATGCCCAGCAACCCCAAATCTTCAGGAATGAGAAACCCGATTTCTTTCCTGTCCATATTTTATACGGAGTCTGTTGAACAGAATTTTACGGAACCTTATTCAAAATAAGTATTGCACTGTTTAATGCATATCCCCAAAAGAAAATAGGTAGCTCAGTGCGACTCATCATAGACCTTACCATGTCTAACAAAGTTCGGTTTGTCCGTTCGGACACACCGTTTAATTGCGGTGTTCCAGGAGGAGTCCACTGTGAAAGAATACCATATTCTTTCAAGTAATCAAGAAACTCATTGCTTAAGTATTCGCCACCACGGTCCGACCGTAATGTCTTAATACTCTTGTCAGTCTGTTTTTCAACTTCGTGTCGAAACTCTTTGAATTTCTCAAAAGTTTCTGACTTGTGTCTCATAAGATACACATAACCATAACGCGATGCATTATCCGTAAAGGTTACGAAGTATTCGTATCCACCTCTAGCCTGGCTAGACATGGGCCCACAAACGTCACAATGAACAAGGGCTAACAGTTATGTGGCTCGCACACCTTTACCGCTAAAAGGTGACTTAGGCATTTTGCCTAATAAGCAAGATTCACAGATGTCATATGAATTTGGATCAAATCCGTCCAAGTACCCACTCTTCGAAAGTGTGGATATACGAGTCTTGTTTATATGTCCCAGACGACAATGCCACATATAAGTTTCATCTTTATGACTTACTTTAAGCCTTTTGTTTGTTACAGAATATTGTTGAGATTGATTTATATTCAAAATATAAAGACCATTATTTACAACAGCAGTGCAAATTTCTATATCATTTTTATACATAAAACACCCAGTGTTTCGAAATACAAAAGTATACCCATATTGGGTTAACATAGATACAAAAATAATATTCCTAGTCAAACTAGGTACATAATAACAGTATGTTAGTTCAAGTACATGCCCCGAAGGCAGTTCCAAAACAAAAGTGTCAACGGCCAAAACAACGACATATGTCCCATTTCCAACACGCAGGTCAATCTCTCCTGACGCCGGTTTCCTGCTAATCCGCAGATCCTGCACATCAGTACAAATGTGAGTACCACAACCAAAATCAAAAATCCATTTTTTAAAACTAGAAGTAGTAATGTTTATTTCTATAACAAACATACCTGAGGCCGGTGCCTTGCCCACCTTTATCTCCTTCTGGAGCGCCTTGTACTCGCGGCAGTCACGTTTCCAATGACCCTGCTTCCCGCACTGGAGGAAAACATCCTGAGACTTGTCCTTAGGCTTCCCAGAAGCCTTTGACGCTTTGCCTTTGCCCTTCTTTTTCTTCTTCTTCTTGATACCTCCAGTCGCCTTGGGCCCAACTCTCGGAGTCCGAGATGTAGAAGTGAAGTGCGCCTCGCGCTTCTTGCCCTTAAGAAGTTAATTTTCTGCCTCTCGTAGCGTGGACATTAGCTCTCCAAGAGTCTGCTCTTGGTTCATCATATTGTAGTTCATGATGAACTTTTCAAAGATTTCCGATTTATGTCGCATCAAATACACATAACCGTACCGTGACAAATCATCGGTAAAGGTAACGAAGTACGAATAACCACTATGAGCAGTCTGACTTAGTGGACCACATACATCAGAATGTAGGAGTTCCAGCAAGTTAGTGGCGCGGTGTCCAACACCAGAAAATGGGGCTTTGGTCATCTTACCCTGAATACAGGATTCACAAGTTGGATAGGATTCAATGGTAAGATCTGGTATCAAACCATTCCTAACCAATTGGGTAAGGCGTTTAATGCCTATGTGACCCAGCCGCATACGCCAAAGTTCAGTATAATTAATTGCAGGTAAACTACATTTATTAACTCCAGTATTTAAGATATCTTTTGAAGTTTGCAATGTATAATGACCATGCTGGTTTGGACAACAAAGGATCTGAATATTATTTCTATCATATAAATATAAAGAACTATTCTTAATATTAATACAAAAGCCTTCCGTATCCAATACAAAAAGTGATATAATATTAGCTACACATCCTGGTACAAAATGGCATTCATTTAACAAAAGTGTCCCATTCGACAATGAGATCTCGCATACTCCCACAGCAACTACATCCAGAGAGTCTCCACTCCCGAATCGCAACTGCATCTCTCCAGGGTTCAGTCTTCTACTTTCCTTCAGCACCTGCAACGAATTGCAAATGTGAATGAGACAAGCAAAATCTAAAATCCAGTTGGATGTAACGGCTTCACAAGCCAAAGATATATCAATAACTGGAAAAATAAATGTACCTGATGTAGATGCTCTTTCCCTCCTTAGCTGGGCGATGTAGTCAGGACAGTTCCTTTTCCAGTGCCCGACTTTGCTGCAGTGATGGCACTTGTCTTCAGAAGCCCTTTTTGGGCTTAGCTATCTTCGCCTGTGGTTGAGGACCGAAACCATTCTTCTTCTTCCCTTTCTTCTTCTTTCCCTTTGGCCAGGCCTGGGAAGAAGCGGAAAGAGAAGTGGGTCTTGGAGGGCGAGTCGGTACTCCCTTCTTAAGGTCCTCCTCCGCCGTGAGCAACATCCTATGTAACTCATGGTAGGTACAGATAGTCCCGTTCATGTTGAAATACATCACAAACTGGAGATATAAAGCTGGGAGAGAACCAAGAATGACACTCCTACCGAGAATGTCATTTAGAATGAGATTATGTTGCCTCAATTGATCGATCAAATCGATCATTTGAAGAACATGCGGGCTAACAACTTGCCCCTCATCCAATCGCGGATGGAACAATTCCATTGCGACTTTGTGAACAATCACTTGTTCTTGGTTCTCAAACGATTGTCTCAATCGCGTCATCATAATATACGCATCTAACATGCCATAGTATTGTTTTTTGAGTCCCAGAGACAGTGAACTAAGGATGTATGATTTAACTATTAAATCATCATTCTTCCAAGTTTCAAAAACTTGGTGTTCCTCCTCCGTAGCATCTGCACCAACAGCAAGGGGCAACAGACCCTCAAGAACATATCCCAGTTTCTCAGAATCGAGGACAATCCTCAAATCCAAGTCCTAGTCAGCGAAGTTTTCAGCGCCTTTGAGTTTGTTCGCATCAAACATACGCGTAAACTGATTCGTGGACGGTGCCGCTATCACAAATCTATCATATAGATCATGAAAAACGGTTAGCAGAAATTTAAGAAGTTTCATATAATTTCAAAAGCATAAACTAGATCATGAATTTTTAATCTAAAAATGCCTCTCCCACTAAATCATGCAATACTGTAATCCCCAAACAGAATACAAAGATTTAATAATTAAATTAAATACAAATAGTGAAAAGTGGATCCCGTGAATATATTTCAGCTCACAGCAGAGGCATGGTCTCGCCTACGTATATTCATCAGGTAGACAACTCATTTCTCAATCACTCAATAGTGACTCCTGGGTTCCCGGTCCTGGTCGTTTCTCGTTGTTGCTGCGAAGGCAGGCCCACAAGGAGACGTACCAAGGTTAAACTCGTCAATGATAAACTCAAGTTAGTTACGTAATCCTGACAGCTAGGGCACGTTCAGAATTCCGCTTTCGCTTGAATTTATCTAGTATCTGATATACATCTGGTATAAATAAATCTCTATTGGCTACACCTTCACAGCAGAGGCACGGTCTCGTATGTAGTCATGGAGAAATATTCATAAACCGTATTGACAAGACGGACCACATAATATGCATCAAATACATAATTACATTAAAACCTTATTAATTAGAGATTTTCCGCTAAGTGTCATACACCCTAAATCTAACCAAAATAGATTATAATAAGCATGTATAAAGTCAAGAAAACATGATTAAACATTGATTTAATTAAGGCTAATCATTTTAGGGGGCCTAGAATCATACTCGCTCTGATACCATTTTGTAGGGGTTTTAGGGGCTAAATCCGGTAACGCAGCGGAAACGGTGGAAAATTAAATTTTCCGATTTCAAAACTTTTTCTCGGATTCATTAAATAAACATATTTATTTAATTACCCAATAATCAAATTATGAAATAAAATTCAATAAATAAAATTTATGTGAATTTACCGAATTGCCCTTACCCTTGGCATTTTGTTCATTTTAGTCCGAAATTGTTCAAATCAATTTTGGATGATTCTAAATCATTTCTAAGATGAACTTAACATGTCCTAAATGTCAAAACACCAAAAGCAACAAAGAACCCTAAAATTAGCCATTTGGCCGAGAGCACCAAAGGGGGGGGGGGGGGTTGTGCATTTTTCAATTTCCATGCTCAAAACATATCAATATGAAATCCAATCAACATAAGATTTCATATGTATCATATAAACATCCAAATACACAACATAAATGAAAAGCCCCAAAAATCGATGAGGTCTCAAACCCTAATTTTTCAATTTCTTCAAATTGGACAAATTAGACCAAATTGGTTAAATCAATTACTTTAATCATGTTTCTTCCATCCAATTAAAGTCTTAACACAATGAAATAACTATAGATCAAATCTAGGTCATTTAAGAGTGGGTCAAAAACTCTATATTAGCAACAAAGTTTCAAAAACATATAAAAGAACACTTATAACTACACTAGTTACAAACTTCCTTCATCATACATGCTCAACACTTTCTTCAAAACTTCCATCATCAAAAACACAAAGAATAAAGAAAAGAATAACATAAGAACATCACAAGATGTAGCCTAGAACATAAAGAATATTTTCCTTTCTAATAGCAAGTTAAGAAAACTCACTAAAATCCAAGCTTTTCTTTGTTTTTGCCTTTCTTCCTCTCAAGCTTCCTTTGTTTCTTTTAATGGAGTTTGTGATAAAGTGTATTAGGTTTATTTACCAAAATGAAATGAAAACAATATATACTTGCCTAAAAAAAGGCCTTGGCCGAAAATGGCCACAAGCATATACAAAAGTTTTAATTTCAATTTCATTTGGTTTTAATTAGATCAGCTTGTCAAAATATCTGAAACACTTTATAGATATTTTAATTAAGTCAACAAAGGCAACTTAGCCATTTAATCAAATATCTAAATCTTAAGATATTTATATTTTAATTAATTTAATCATTTAACAATTAATTAATTAATTAATTAAATACAAATATATTAAATATATGTATAATATTTACATTAAATATCAAATACATATATTCATTTATGATATTAGTCAAATATCTCAATTTGACAATTAATTCATGTGTATTTGAATTATTCAAGTATTAATTGTAAATACACAAAAATTAAGGAAATGACTATCGGGTCCCTACACATGTATTTTACGTTTAACCTTTAAACGACTTTATAAATAATCAATATTATTTATAAATGTTGCTCTAGTACTCTACGAGTATATTTCATTATTGAGACTCTCTAGATTCAGGCATATCCGTCACGAAATCCAATTTCGTGTCCATAATTTATCCACCCGAAAATTATGACGTTCACGGATAAACTCGCTGAATCATACAGGTCGAGGTCATGGAAAATGTATAATTCATCCGTCACAGGTATCCGGATAAATCCCAGAGATATAGATGTAAACGTCAAATCTCTATAGGGATTATCCAGTCGACTATTCTATTAGCAATCTCAAAAAGAACATTTAGAACTAACTTCTAAATTGTACCACGGGCCCATGGATTTTATCTGATTGCTAATCATATGGACTACCTATGCTCTGATACACAGAACTGACGGATCCTATCTTGATACACATAGGACACCCTGAGGATCTATCTACACCCAACGAACATGCGGAGGTATGATCTAAATAGATCGGCGACGTGACTGCCATTCAAGTGTAGAAGATGTCTCATGTGCCCACAATGGCATCTCAAGTCTAAGAATCACAAGTTCTACTCAACCTGAGAAGATTGTTAGTGGTGTACCATCCATTAAGAATCTTCGGTGAGTCGTTCAGTGTTTATCTGCTATAAACACCTACACGTCTATACTAGTCTCCAAGACTTATGGTTTATTGAGAAACCATTGGAATCATATATTCCAGTATACGACATATACCGGTCTCAACGGGTTTACTTTACTGACCAAGTAGTGTAAACCTTGACCAGGAACTGTCTGAGAATGACAACGTCATAATACAACTCAATGTCAGTTGTGACGCTTTTGCAACTGTACCATGACTAGTCATTCTAAGGTCATTATGTCTTTACCATATTTAAAGATACATTATATTATAGAAACTGCATATATTATTCATAATAATAATGTTTTACAGAAGTATTCATAAAGAAATACAACCGGGAATTGGCGCTGTGAGCACCAACCCCAACAGAAATAATGAGAGATAAGGCTGGACACGCAGGTCCAATTTAATAAATTCTAAATTTACAAAAATTTCTAAAATTGCCCTTTCCCTTCTAATATCCATCTGATATACGCTATTCATTCAACACATCCATGTATTCATTCATAGCATGCAATTCAATCAATTTAATCCAATTAATTAATCTTTGAATTATGTGATCATCCAATGTTCAAACAACGATTTGATTTTGCGCGAGTCCAACTCGTTTGAGAATAAGTACTCAAAGTACGAATTCTTGAATTATATCGAATTACTCGTTAAATCTAATTTAATTCATATTCAATACTAATTCATTTATTTAATTCCAAATTAAATAACTACACTGTTCATGTTGGTTTTAATCTAGGTCCCAAGATCAAACAAGACATGAAAACATTGTGTGAACACACCAACGGAGGTAGCGGAATACTCACATCGATCGGTTAAGTCGATTTGGAGACGAATCAAGGCCAAAATGCTCACTGCTTCATGCGTGAACTGCAGCAGTCCACTGCTTCCAAAAACAGAATTTTGAGATGACAAACGGAGCTCCAAGCCTCGTCCGACGGATCCCGGCTCATGGGTGAACCTCCCTACCACCTTCGCAAGACTCGTAGTGTGCTAGCACTTGATTTCTCACCATGAAAAACTACTCTTGGCTTCCCTATTCACGCCATTTCTGGTTCAAAACCAGTGAACTTCTAAGCTTTTGGGCGTGAGAAGAAGAGAGCAAAATGACAAAGAAAGAAATGTGTTAAGTTATTACAAAAAGTGGTATAACACTTGTTTATATATTTTCCAAAAATAATAAATGTTTTTACCATTTAATTTGCTTTCAAAAAACAAATTAAATATATTGTAATGTCCTTGAGTGTTCCACACTCCAAAGTCAAAAGTCCATCACAAGTCCATCAAGTCACATCTACTTTAATAAAGTGACATGTTGTCATTTCACATCACTCAAAGTGACATTTGATTTGACGCTTGATGTGACGATTGATTTGACGCTTGATGCGACTAATGATTTGACGCTTGATGTGACTTACGTCGCCGCACTCGAATTTGAAATACGATTGCGCTCGCAATCACATTCGGGCTCGGGTTCGTTAACTCCAAATTAACGATTTTTCCGTCGCGTCGTAATTAAATGATTACGCCTAGCGAATTCACTATTCACGTCGCTAACGAATTAATTTTAAATTAATTCGTTCGCCCGAATTAAAATCTAATTTTAATTCCGCGTCGAAATCTAATTTCGTTTAATATATCGAATATATTAATTTAATCGATTAATTCCAAATTAATCGTTATCTATCTCTGGACGATATTTTATCCTAGATAAAATATCTCTGTAATTAATCCTAGATTAATTTTCTCTCTCTTCTATATAATCCCAGATTATACAAGAGTGCGAGTTGTGCGTCATCGGTGGATTATCGGGAAGCGACCCATGAGATCCCCGAATATATTGGCAGTAAATACGGTCATCGGAGTATCCGAATCACGTACGTACCAAGTACTACGTTTTACCGATTTACGAGACAAGGTCGACTCCTAACAAAGCACCAAGTCTTCCAATTCTCCGGACATATCCATTCAAGAATATTAAGATCTGTATCAAGCGTAGTATACGATTGTATTGTGCATATCGGCCCAGTATCAGATAGTCACATGCTAGGCCTGGGGCTGGATAAGTGTCTGCCCCGTACGAAGCACATGTCGGATGTCTGGTAACTAGTATCTATAATCGGATATACATGACCTTGTCATAATATCCCGATGGCCGCGCAGCACTTAAGAGCACTAATACCGTATCCTGCGTGACATCATCTCCAATATGACTGGAGTGATACTTCTGTCTTGACATCACATCCAATACACTACGACTCTCTGATAAACCGAGAAGTGGTGTACGCAGAATCGGTTAAAGCCTGTACCACCAAGACCAAAGTCTATCGATTATCGTAAGTATTAGCGATGTAAGTCTCAGGTTAAGACTATACACACCTACCTTGATTTCGGCCTCCCATAGACACATAGTCATAATACCAAGGGGATTCGGAAGGGTCTATCCAGAGCGAAGCTGTTTCCCGTACCATCGGTGAAACACGACCTCCTATCGCACTTACATAAGTCTCCAACACTTATATATATGAGAACTATGCCGTTGTGCCCTCACAACGCGCACAAGTGCAATACTAGCCTATTCTACATTATCGATGTCCAGTCTCGATAATACTCCAGCTAGGGATATTTAATGATTAATCCTTCATGGACTGATACTGTCTCATATCATTCTCAGTCCAGGAACTAATCATAGGGACCTCTCTTCATTTATATATCTATGGTGATCTAATCACAAATGATGAGAGTGCAATTTCCTTGTCACATAGTTAATTTGCTACAACAACACAATGATCTGTGCAAATAGTGACGCTATGGGTCATTTTGTCCAACAATCTCCCACTTGGCACATAGCCAGTCACTCAAGTGTCCCACACCCGAACTATGTACGGTTCGCTCAAATTGCTGAGGAAAGATTTTCGTCAGTGGATTTGTTTGATAATCGTCTGACGCGATTTATACGATCATCACATCGCCACGATGTATGATCCGAACGAATCAGATGATATAGAAGTATATATCTGGATCGTCGATGAGACCTTTAATTCCTTAGCCTATGCTGACGCCTAGCTCAGATGCTAAAAGAACTATATCTAATCTAATTAGATTTATTTTCGATCCAAATGGCTTCTATTGCTGCCTCAGCTGCAGCAATAATCCGCATTTGTTGTTTATTCGGCAACAGTTATCTTGCTTGGAAGATTTCCACCTCACTGTCCCGTTATTCAAACTTTATAGTACCGTAGTATTTAAATGTTTGGAAACTTGCAGCAGTGATCCCAGTCACTTCAAGTTGTCCTTCTCCATAGTTTAAGACAACATCTTTAGTTCTCTCAGATACTAACAGATGTTCTTAATCTTCAATCCAGTGACTATCACTTGGATTGACCCGATTGTGACTCCATATGCTCGAAGCGTATGAGACACCAATACAAGTACATTTTAAATGTACAATTTCCCAGAGAGTGTTAACAACTCCAAATCTATCCCAGTAGATCTTTATTCCTTGAATAAAGGTGTTGTTACTCCCCAGAATTCTACGGAGAATTCTATGAAAGCCAAGCTTTCAACAATTGCTTTATGGGAATTCAACTGTCAGTGCGCTCTCACACTAACCTCCTTATATACACAAGAGTTATTTCGTTTTGAGTCAAATCATAAATCATTATGATTATTTCAAAACGACAGTTCCAAGAACCTTATGCTTGCATTAATCCAAACATGGATCGAATAACCCGCAAACCTCGTTTGTTGGCTATACAAAATCTTCAGAATGTTATAAACATTCTCCAAAAGGTTTCCTTTTCAGGAAAGCGATTTTGATCTATAACTGACACATTTCATAAATGAAATACGCAGTTATCAACAAGCATCTTCAAAATGGATTTACCATGGCAACAGGTAAGAGGTTGAACCGTTATTAACACAATGTTGATAACGATACCTTTCCGTCAAAAGCCCAGCTTTGTACGTTGGTATGTTGCCTTCCATGTATGTCTTCCTTGATGACGTTAATGTACCAATAGGCACAATGCCTTGTGGTACAACAACTAGTATCCAAAATAGTTGTTATACATGGAATCCATTTCGGACTCATGGCACTTTGCCATAATAGGGAGTCGATACCTCGTATCACTTCCTCAAAACGTAGTCGGATGGTACACCTCCATAAGATTGACATCTTTATGAGGTTAGATCAGAAACACATACCCTAGGTTGTTTTCTGACTCTATCCGATCTACTAGTTTCTTGTGTATTTGAAGATTAATGGTATAGATTCATCATAGATGAACTATTTGTGTTCCATTAAGGACTTCGTGTCTTGAACAGTATTACTCCGATTCATCGAGTATCACTATCCTCCCACTGACCACTGCATATCGGTATTCCTCTCAGGAAAAATGCATGGTGAGCAACAATCACATTGTTCTCATGTGAGATTTATAAGTACTATACTTAAGGTTTTCCTTAGGATAACCTATATTGGCACTTATCCAATTTGGGTCTTTTAGTTTGGTATCATCCAAACGTTATGCCTGGCATACCCAAATTATTAGGAGTGAGAAACCCTGTTTCTCTCCTATTCATATCCTATATGATATCTGTCAAACAGATTTATATGGAACCTTATTCTAAATAAGCTTTGCACTGTTAATACATATCCTATTGAAGGAAACAGTAGCTCAGAGCGACTCGTGATAAACCTTATCATGTCCAACAAAATTCGGTTTTAGTTCGGACACACCGTCTAACTGACGTGTCTTTGGAGGAGTCCTCATATGAAAGAATACCGTACTCTTTCATGTACGTATGAAACTTACTGCTTAAGTATTTTTCCATTACGGTCTACCGTGGCGGAATGATACTATAGCCGATCTGTTAATTTACTTCGTGTCAAAACTTCAAAAGTTTACGATCTGTGTTCTTCAAAAGAAACACATAACCACAACGTGATGCTACATCCGTCAAGGTCACGAAATATTCATGTTCACATCTAGCCTAGCTAGATATGGGCCCACTTACTTCACCATGAATAGGGCTAACAGATCGGTGGCCCTTATACTATTACCAAGTAAATAGTATTTTAGGTACTTTACCTAATAAACTAGATTCGCAGACTTTATTTGAATAGTCAAATCAGTCATAGCACCCACTCTTCAAAAGTGTGGATATACGAGTCTCGTTTAATTGTTTCCTAGACAACAATGCCACAAATAAGTCTCTATTGATCAAATCAATTTGAGCTATTTATTTGTCATTTTTATATGTTTGAGATTTTATTATATTCAAAATATAATTCTGTTATTCACATCTAATGTGTTTATCTCAGTATCATCCTTATATAATAAAACACTTTAGTGTTCTAGAATATAAAGGTTTATCCGCAACGGATTAAACACTGATATAGAGATAATGTCTCTAGTCAAACTAGTTACATTATAACAGTTCCTAATTTAAGTACATACCTAAAGGGTAGTTCCTAAACTTAGGTATCTACGGTCGAAACAAGCGACTTTATTAACGCAAGTCATATCAAGCGTCAAATCATTCGTCACATCAAGCGTCAAATCAAATGTCACTTTGAGTGATATGATTGATTGATGTGATTGATTGATTGAAAGACTTACATCACTTTATTAAAGTGACAATGAATAGTTGATGTGTGTGGTTGAAATAGTGAAAGCTGGTGGGAGTATTTACCATTTTATTTATTTGATTTATATTTGGTAAATGCTTTATATATTTTATGGAAAAATATATAAACCTTTTGGAAAAGGTTTTACCACACAATTACACAACCAATACACAACATTCTTCTCTCTCATTTCTCTCCTTCAAACTCACGCCCAAATGGGCAGTAAGCTCACTGTTTTTGAAGCCAAAATGGCGTGAGCAATGGGGAAGCAAGAGTGAGTTTTTGTGGCAAAAACTCAAGTGCTAGCACACTTACGAGACTTGCGAAGGTGGTAGGGAGGTTCACCATGAGTCGGGATTCGTTTGACGCAATCTTGGAGCTTATTTTCGCAGCTCAAAATTCTGATTTGGAGGGCAGTGAACTGCAGTGATTGGCGCCACTTTGAGAGCCCAAAACTTGTTTTGTTTGTTGCCGATTCGTCTCAACCGATCGATGTGAGTATTCCGCTACCTCATTTGATGTATTCACACATGATTTCATGTCTTGTATGATCTTGGGACCTAGAATAAACCTAACAATGGCATCAAGAGCTATAGGTTCAAGCATGAAATTGTAGGGCTTAAAATTGGGTACTTTGTATTTGAGCATGATTTTATAAAATTGGATGTTTAAGCATGCTTAATATATGTTATATTGAAGATTGATTTGATCAATTTCAACAAAATGTGATTGGATCAATTTTGCCCAAATTTGTGATGTTGGCCGAATGTAATGTGAATTTTGGATTCTTGGAATTTTTTGATTTTGATTCATTGGATGAGTTAGAATCATGTAGGATGATGTTAATTTGAAACTAATTGGATTGGATTTTGGATTGAACATAAAATCCCCAAAAATTCTCATGTTGGCCGAATTGGATTATGCCCTTGAATGTCTTGGTATTTTGATTTTAGGACATTGGATGTATTGGAAATCATTTAGGATGTTGATTTAATGTCGATTGTGGGTTTGATTGGATTGAAACCAAATCGGACACAAAATCCCTCCTTTGGCCGAGAGCTTTAAGCATGTAATGGGTTTGATTTTTTCATTTATGTGTTGGACATGTGATGATGATAATGAACATGATTAATTGGACTAATTTGGTGTTTTAAGAAATATTGATTTGTATGATTAATCATGTAATGCACTTTAGGTAATTAAATTGCGAAATTGGATTTGGGTAATTTAATGAATTAGGCCTTTAAATTGGATTTGGGCTTATTATGTTGTAAATGGGCTTATTGGGATTTGTTGTACAAAGTTGGATTTGGGCAAATTGGATTGGATCCAATTGGGCCCAAAGCCACTTCCGTTAAGCCCAAATGTGACTTAATGAACCTTTAAAGTTTAATTGGGCCTAATGGACCTAAATTGATTTATGGGCTTATGGGGTAAATCCCGGATTGGATTTTGGTTATTCGGTTTGACCCGAGTTGACCAAAAGTCCACGCCTTAAGAAATCAATTAAAAGTCCATTGGACTTTAATTGAATTGACGTTGGACGTTAATCGGTCTTTGAGATGCGTTACGATTAAATTTGGAATTTAAATCGTAAAAGGTTTATTAATAAAGTGTAATGTTTAATTTGGAATTGAATAGTGAATTAGTATTAAATACATGTTAAATTTGATTTAATGATGTAGTTTAATTTAATTAATGAATTCGTACTTTGAGTACTTATTCGCAAAAACGAGTTTGACTCGAGCAAAATCAAATCGTTGTTTGAACATTGGATGATCACATAATTATCAGATTAATTAATTTGATTAGATTGATTGATAGCATGCTTATGTGTGAATACATGGTTGTGATGAATGAATAATGTATATCAGATGGATATTAGTCGGGTGGGGCAATTTTGGAAATTGTTGTAATAAATTCGATTTATTAAATTGGACCTGCGTATCCAGCCTTATCACCTCTATTCTCTTTGTATTCTCTTCTCACTTATTCCCCTCAATGTAAATGAGGTTTCTTTAGAAGTGTAGTGTAACGGGTAGAAGTAGTACAAGTGCAAGCTTGAGTGAGAAAGGGAGAGATTTGATCTAGGATCAATGTAAAGTATCCATCCGCATATCATTATTCTTTATTTTCATACTCGCTTTTTATGTATTTAGAATGTATGTTTAAGGGTGTATGATGATGAGACCTTAACAAAGATAATGAAATTGGTAGCCAATTTGCACGCGAAAAGCCCTCATCAAATATCATGCGTCTTTTCCTTCCATTGAGTGATTCTTGCTCAAAATCATAGATTGGCATGGGTTGTTGGCCAAAGTCAAGCCCTTGTCCGTCGAAGATGTGTTTGAATCACGAGGCTTTGTTCCATATTGGTGTCTTGTCCAAGTTGTGGTTTGTTGGCCAAAGTCAAGACCACTTCTTGTCCAACGAAATTGATTACGAAGCTTCCATGGTCAATGGGTCCACGCTTGACTGGGATCACTAGGTTTGTTGTGCCAAAGCCAAGGCCTAGTTGATTCAGAGGAAATAGGTTAGGGTATATATTGGATATATAGGCATATATATGATATATGTTTAGGACTTGGATGTCCACCTACTGGATCTAGGAATTGGATTGGATCCAATTGATCTTAGAGATCTACCTAGTTAATTATCATACAATTTGTTGGCCAAAGTCAAGATTGTGTGATATTTAACGGGATCCTAGCCCACTAGGAAACACGGTTTCCCGAGTACTCGACAGAGGGTTAGAGGCTCGACGAAAAATAGTGGGAGGCAAGAATTGAATTTGCAATATTCGTTTAATTACTCGCCATACGCGCTCATTCAAATTATTTCGTCGTAATATTAAATGTTAGTTGGACTAATATTTAAATTGTTGTTTTAATAAACAGTTGGACTGTATTATACTTGATTATATATAATTGGATTATATTAATCAATTTATTTGAATTAATTAATTTCAGTTTACAGTTGATTTTATAATTGGATTATAGTAATCAATGTAATTGAGGTTAATTAATTTAGATTATATTTGATTATATAGTTGGACTATTATAATCATTATAATATATATAGTACCACTAATCGTGATTAAATAGTTTGACTATTGTAATCAAGATAAAATTGAAAAGTTGGATATTTAAAATATAATCTGGGATTAAAATATTTTAAATGATTTAATTTTCAAATTGGGAATAAATAATGGTTACTTTATTTGATAAAATAACTTATTATACCTTACGCCCAAAATTAAGCAAAATAAGTAGAGCATAAAATCTTTGGAAGATTTATGTGATGATGAATTTAATGCTTAATTTAATATACTTGTCATAAATCTAATTTTAGATTTAAGAAGTATTAAAATTGCAATTTATAATTCTTGGAGAATTAATTGACTATTCTAGAGGAGATAAAGTCAAAGTTTGCAATTGGGCATGTAGCGCGAGGTGCACATCGTTTCGATATTCTAAAAACCCAAGGCTTGGCCTAAGGTTCCTAAAATATTGAAAAGGATAATTGACATATACCAAAGTGACTACCATTTGGATATGGCAGACACGAAGGAATTAAAGAAAGGGCAAGGCTCTGACTTTAAAAATGTTTGTCAAAGTAATGTTCACAACTAGTATTGAATTAGATTTTAAATACTTAGTGTGGTACATAAAATATATGTATTGATGTTCAGAATCTGCTTTGAGCAGATACTGACTTCAAGCTGAGATTGCTCTGCGAATCGGAAACGGACGAAAGTCGCTGTTTCGACCGTAGATACCTAAGTTTAGGAACTACCCTTTGGGTGTGTACTTAACTTATAACTGTTATAATGTTAACTAGTTTGACTAGAGACATTGTCTTCTGTTTATCATTGTAGCCATTGGTATAAACCTTTATATTCTAGAACCTAAGTGTTTCATATATAAAGATGAGACTGAGATAACACATTAGATGTGAATAACAGAATTTATATTTTGAATATAATTAAAATCTCAAAACATATAAAATGACAAATAAATAGCTCAAATTGATTTGATCAAGTAGAGACTTATTTGTGGCATTGTTGTCTAGGACAAATTAAACAAGACTCGTATATCGTACTTTTGAAGAGTGGGTACTAGGACTGATTTGACTATTCAAATAAAGTCTACGAATCTAGTTTGTTAGGTAAAGTACCTAAAACACTGTCTACTTGGTAATAGTGTAAGTGCCACCGATCTGTTAGCCCTATTCATGGTGAAGTTAGTGGGCCCATATCTAGCTAGGCTAGATGTGAACATGAATATTTCGTGACCTTAACGGATGTGGCATCACGTTATAGTTATATGTTTCTTTTGAAAAACACAAATCGGGAACTTTTAGAGTTTCGACACGAAGTAGATAAACAGATCGACTATAGTATTATGCCGTCACGGTAAGACCGTAATGAAAATACTTAAGCAGTAAGTTTCAAATATACATGAAAGAGTACAGTATTCTTTCAGATGAGGACTCCTCCCGAGACACGTCAGTTTGACGGTGTGTCCAAACTAAAAACCGAATTTTGTTGGACATGATAAGGTTTATCACGAGTCGCTTTGAGTTATCATTCCTTCAAACAGGATATGTATTAACAGTGCAAAACTTATTTAGAATAAGGTCCATATAAATCTGTTTGACAGATATCATATAGGATATGAACAGGAAAGAAACAGGGTTTCTCATTCCTAATAATTTGGATATGCTGGGCATAACGTTGGATGATACAAATTAGAACCCAAATTGGATAAGTGCCATATATAGGTTATCCTAATGGAAACCAAAGTATAGTGCTTATAAATCTCACATGAGAACATATGATTGTTGCTCACCATGCGGTTTTCCTGAGAGGAATACCGATATGCAGTGGTAAGTGGGAGGACAGTAAAACTCGATGAAAATTGAGGTAATACTGTTCAAGGCACGAAGTCCATAATGGAACATAAATAGTTCATCAAGGATGAAACTAAACCATTAATCTTCAAATACACAAGAACCGCGTAGATCGGAGAGAATCAGAAAACAACCTAGGGTATGGGTTTATGATGTAACCCCTTAAAGATGTAAATCTTATTGAGGAATACCAACCGACTACGTACGAGGAAATGATACTAGGTATCAACTCCCTTTCATGGCAAAGTGCCATGAGTCCGAAATGGATTCCATGTATAACAACTATGTTTGGATACTAGTTGTTGTACCACAAGGCATTATGCCTATTGGTACCGTAAACGTCTTCAAGGAAGACATATATGGATGACAACATACCAACGTACAAAGCTAGGCTTGTGATTGAAAGGTATCGTTATCAACATTGTGTTAATAATGGTTCAACCTTTTACCTGTTGCCATGCAAATCCATTTTGAAGATGCTTGTAGATAACTGCATATTTCATTTATGAAATGTGTCAGTTGTAGATCAAAATCGCTTTCCTGAAAAGGAAACCTCTTGGAAGATTCTTACAACATCCTGACGATTTTGTATAACCGACAAACAAGGTTTGCGGGTTATTCGATCCATGTTTGGATTGAAGCAAGCATAAGGTTCTTGGAACTGACGTTTTGATGTAATCATAATGGTTTATGATTTAATTCAAAACGAAATGATTCTTGTGTATATAAGGAGGTTAGTGGGAGCGCACTGACAATGAAATTCCCAATAAAGCAATTGGTGAAAGCTTGGCTTTCATAGATATTCTTTCATAGAAATTCTCCGTAGAATTCTTGGGAGTAACAACCTTTATTCAGGAATAAAGATCTAGTGGGCTAGATTTGGAGTTGTTAACACTCTCTGAGAAATTGTACATTGAATGATGTACGTAACCTGGTGTCTCATACGCTTTGAGCATATGGAGTCACAATCAGGACATCCAAGTGATAGTCACTGGATTGAAGTTAAGAACATCTGTTAGTATCTTAAAGAACTAAAGATGCTGTCTTAAATTATGGAGTAGGAGAACTTGAAGTGACTAGGATCACTGCTGCAAGTTTCCAACCGGTAAATACTGCGGTACTATAAAGTTTGAATAACGGGACAGTGAGCTCGAAATATTTCGAGCAAGATAACTGTTGCCGAATAAACAACAAATGCAGATTATTGCTGCAGCTGAGGCAGCAATAGAAGCCATTTGGATCGATAATAAATCTAATTAGATTAGATATAGTTCTGTTAGCGGCTGAGCTAGGCGTCAGCACAGGCTAAAGAATTAATGGTCTCATCGACGATCCAGATATATACTTCGATATTCATCTGATTTGTTCGGATCATACATCATGGCGATGTGATGATCGTGTAAATCGCGTCAGACGATAATCATGCAAATCCGCTGACGAAAATCTTTTCTCAGCAATTTGAGCGAACCATACATAGTTCGGGTGTTAGACACTCGAGTGACTGGCTATGTGCCAAGTGGGAGATTGTGGATAATATGACCCATAGCGTCACTATTTGTACAGATTATGGTGTTGTTGTACAAATTAACTATGTGACAAGGAAATTTCACTCTCATCGTTTGTGATTAGATCACCATAGATATAATGAAGGAAGGTCCATATGATTAGTTCCTGGATTGAGAATGATATGAGTGTTAGTTTCTATAATATGTCCCAAACAAAGATTAAGCATATGAAATATAATAAATGATATATATTAAACTTGAAGCATGGCGGAATCATACTTACAAAGTTCTTGTGATGAAGTGATGAACAAATGGTGGAAGCTCCAAGGTGGTGATTTTCGGCCAAAGAAGACAAGAGGTGGAAAGCTCCAAGCTTTGTGTATTCCAAGCTCTTTGATGGTTTCCCTATCACCTCTTTATGATCCCTTGTAAGGTGCTAGCCTTGCATGTGAGTAGATGTTCCAAAAACCACAATATCTTCAAGCTTTTTCAACCAAAAATGAAGAAAATGGAGACCCCAAAACTGTTTCAGGTTTCGGCATTAGAGAGAGAGAAGAGAGTTTTTTTTTTATAAATTTTTGTTACCAAAAATCAATTTATATTTATGCCATAATGTTTATTAAATTAATAATAAAATTATGACACAACCATGCAATGGCTTAGAGTGTCAAACACTCAAACTCCATGCAAACAATGAGTGTAAGGTACACTATCACCATGCAATGTATTATCAATAAAATAATACATATAATGACATGTGTCATGTGGGCCCCACACGTTTCCAAATGAAAGTGGGCCCACGTGCACTCACGCGTTCGGGTTCGATATTTCCGAAATACCGAACTTACGTCGCGACGTTAATTAAATCGAATTTAAATAAATAATTGCGCCTGGCGTAATTATTATTTACGTCGCTAACGAACTAATTCTAAATTAACTCGTATGCCCGAATTAAAATCTAATTTTAATTTCGCGTCGAAATCGAATTTCGATTATTATATCGAATATAATAATTTTATCGATTAATTCCAAATTAATCGTTCTCTCTCTAAACAAGGCACTTTATCCAAGATAAAGTTTCTCCGTAATTAATCCAAGATTAACTAAGTCCGAATCAAATATCATAGGTGAATCTTCAGGAAGCGACCCAAGAGATCTCCGGATATGTTGGCAGTAAATACGGTCGTCGGATAATCCGAACACGTACGTACCTCGTACTACGTCTTACCGATTCACAAGACAAGGTTGGCTTCTAGCAAAGCGCCATGCCTACCCAATTCTCCAGAAATATTCTTATAGGAATATAAGATCTATATCAAGCGTAGTATACCGTAGTATTGCGTACATCGATCCAGTATCGGACGATCACATGTTAGGCCTGGGGCTGGAGATGTGTCTGCCCCGTACGAAACATATATCGGACATCAAGCAACCAGTCTCTTTAAATCGGACAATCCTGACCTGGTCATATTGTCCCGACGGTTGCAACCTTTTATAGAGTACTAGTTCTGTGTCCTGCGTGATCATCACCTCCATATGTCTGAAGTGATACTTCCATCTCGACATCACATCCAGTACACTACGATTCTCGATAAACCCAGAAGAGGTGTACACAGAACCGGTTAAGGTCCCCAACCACCAAAACCAAAGTTTACCGATTGTCGCAAGTACTAGCGATGTAAGTCTCAGGTTAAGACCATATACACCTACCCTGATGCGGCCTCCCATAGACACGCAGACATACTACCAATGGGATTCCGCGGGGTCTATCCAGAGCGAAGCTGTTTCCATACCATCGGTAAAACCCAACCTCCTATCGCACTTGCATAAGTATCCAATACTTAAATATATGAGAACTATGCCGTTGTGCCCTCACAACGCGCACAAGCGCAATACTAGTCTATTCCGCATTATCGATGTCCGATCTCGATAATACTCCGACTAGGGATATTTAATGATTAAACCTTTATGGATTGATACTGTCTCATATCATCTCAATCCGGTATTAATCATATGGACTTTCGCCATTTATATATCAAAGTAAATAATATTACAAAACGGCAAAAGGCATTTTCATTATCACATAGTTAATTTGTACAATAATACAATATCATTTACAAACAGTGACGCTATGGGATAATGTCTAACAATCTCCCACTTGGCCTATAGCCAGTCACTCAAGCATCTAATACCCGAACTATGTATGTGTCGTTCAAAAACTTGCTGAAGAACAGCCTTCGTCAGCGGATCTGCAATGTTGTCATCTGATGTGACCTTCTCGACTTTTACATCGCCACGATGTATAATCTCCCGAATCAGATGGTAACGTCGAAGAACATGCTTGGACCGTTGATGAGACCTTGGTTCCTTAGCCTGTGCTATAGCCCCGTTATTGTCACAATACAATGGAACGGGCTCAGCTGCTAACGGAACTACTCCTAATCCGATTAGGAATTTCGGATCCAAACTGCCTCCTTTGCTGCTTCAGATGCAGCGATGTACTCCGCTTCTGTTGTTGAATCGGCAACAGTATCTTGCTTGGAAGATTTCCAGCTCACTGCTCCGTTATTCAAACAAAAAATGTACCCGGATTGTGACTTGTAGTCATCCTTGTCGGTTTGGAAACTTGCATCGGTATACCCAGATACCGCAAGTTCTCCACCTCCATAAATTAAAAAAGCTTCCTTAGTTCGTTAAGATACTTAAGGATATTCTTACTGCTGTCCAGTGACCTTCACTTGGATCGGCCTGATAGCGACTGCACATGCTCAAAGCATATGACATCAGGTCGTGTACATATCATGGCATACATGATCGATCCGACTGCCGAGGCGAACGGTATCCGACTCATGTTGTCTCTCTCTACCTGAGTCTTAGGACACATGTCCTTAGACAGAGAGGTACCACGTACCATTGGAACCAGTCCCCTCTTGGATTGTTCCATGTTGAATCGCTTCAACACTTTATCAATGTATGTACTCTGGGAGAGTCCAAGCAGCTTTCTAGATCTATCCCGGTAGATCTTTATTCCAAGAATAAAGGCTGCTTCTCCAGATCTTTCATGGAGAATTTTAATGAAAGCCAAGCTTTCACCGACGTTAGCATGGGAATGTCATTGCCTATAAGCAATACGTCGTCGACATAAAGGACAATAAAAGTAAGTGCTCTCCCACTAAACTTCTTGTATACACAAGGGTCATCTGCGTTTTGCACGAAATCATATTCTTTTATGATCTCATCAAAACGCTGATTCCATGACCGTGATGCTTGCTTCAATCCAATAAATGGATCGATTTAACTTACAAACCTTGTTTGCAAGTCTAGGTACGATAAAACCGTCAGGCTGTTGCATATAAACATCCTCCAAAAGGTTTCCGTTAAGGAAAGCGGTTTTAACGTCCATCTGCCATATCTCGAAGTCGAAATAGCAACTATTGCAAGCATTATCTGAATGGATTTAATCATGGCAACGAGTGAGAAGGTTTCGTCATAATCAATACCATATTGTTGACGATACCCCTTCGCTACAAGCCTAGCCTTGTACGTTTGTACGTTGCCATCCATGTCGGTCTTCTTCATGAAGATCCATCTGCATCCAATAGGCTTTACGCCTTCTGGTGCTTCAACAGTGTCCAAACTTGGTTGGCGTACATGGAATCCATCTCGGACTTCATGGCTTCTTGCCATAAATTGGAATCGATATTTTGTATCGCTTC
>SKCR01019498.1:0-67814 GCA_019454045.1 Zanthoxylum bungeanum | reverse complement strand
TATACACGAGGCTTTTGATGATCATAATTTGATATAGGATATGTTTACAAACTGATATGAGACCTTAAGGGTTGTCTCTAATATGCTAGGGTAGAACTGGAGGTTTAAAACTGATTCTGAGAAATTTTATGACTCGCATCACGAAACCCTTGCGCGTCACGACGCGCAAAGTCCAGAAGCCTATCGTCATTTTTCTCTTACGTCGCGACACAAAGCTCTTCAGCGTCGCGACGTGACCTGGGTTTCCAGGATTCTTTCTTGCTTCTCTAAAGTCTATTTTACTCACCCAAATACATCCTTAATACTTCCTTATCAATTCCAATATTCAATCCATCAAATTACATCAACTCCACACATACTAAACTAACATGTTATCATCATTAACTACTCATTTAATCGCAAATCCATTATTCTTAAATCAAACTTTAAACTTTTCAAACTCAAACATTTAACTCCATAACTCATTTCTTTACTAATTAACCACTAATATGCAACACAGAACATGCCACTACAACTACCATAACATCAATTTCCCAAAATTTCATAACTTGGAATTTGGGTTTAGTTTTATTACCTTATTTTTGTTGGATCTTCCTCATTCCTTAAGTTCCATGGATGCCCAAGCTTCTTTGCTTCTCCCTCTCTTCTCTTCTTTCTTTCTTTTTTTCCTTCTTCTTCTTCTCTCTTTTCTTCCTCTCCTCACGTCTTCTTCTTTCTTTTCTTTTTTATTTCATTTTAATTTTTGTGAAATAGTGAATGGTGAGTCCTTTATATAGTGGGGTTGTATAATAATTGGAAGGTTGGGGAAAGGTGTAGAAGTGTGTAGAAAATTTGATATTTTTGCATTTGACCCCGAAATCACAATTCATCTAAAACTTTGACTTGCGTTTTTGACCTATTTCTGGTCAGATTTTGGAACAATGCTCAACGCGGAAGTTGTAGGTCTCGATCTCAGATTTCCGACTATATAAAATTCATAGAATTCAGAGTTTGTATGAAAATGTTACGCCCCAAATACCACAGGCTGTCCAAAGGATAACATTGTACAGTTTCATCCCGGGACTTCGAGGGATTTACCGATTGTCCCCAAAGTCATTCCATAACTATCTTTAAGTCTCAACATAATTTATTTTATATGCCTTCATCCCGTACGTAATAGTACCACTGTATGCAGTAGTAAAAACTACCAGTCGTTACAAATTCTCCCCTCCTTAAATAGGATTCGTCCTCGAATACTTTTTAAACTTAGGATCTCACCACAGACCACCGTGTTCACGGTCTCTCTCTAGACCATCAGTCTTAACTGGCTTTATACTCGAAACCATCTTGTTTCACCTGCTAGAACTCTTATTTCTCTGTAGACTAACTCACGCTCACCTCAGTCTTTCTCTTATCTTGGCTTCTGTTTCATGCTTGGTACTTTTGATTTTATATCGAGAGGGAACTCATCGTCATGTTTTCATAACTTCCTGCTCATTACTTTACACTACGGTCATGTCTCAACTCTTACGGTGCATCAAGGAATCTCGCTCCTAGACTTTTCGTTATACTCTACTAACTCCAGCGCATTTCCCATTTGAGCTATTTATTTCGAAGGGTACAAGGTTCATTGTTTAGATCTATATCTTCCAGTTTCTGATTGTTTAGACTTCTTATGTCCGCCTATAATGAGATATATCTTAATAGCCTTCTTACTAAGAACTCAACGCCCTCTTAGCTTATTTTGTATAATTATTGGGATAAGCTTTTCTACCTTTACTGACAGATCTTTTATCTCTGTAGGTATTTGTACTTTCTTGTAATTGGGCTCTTTTACTATGGCTTTGACCTTGGAAGGTACATATGTACATGTGTCTATACTAGGCTGCTTACCGGTTCCTCTCTACAATTTCTTGCCTCTGCTTATCTGTATAACTAAGGACTTTGTAATGCAGGGTCTAACTCCTTATGTACCTTGTCCTCTATTATTATCCACTAAATGGGTTTATACTAAGAAAGTTGGGTCTGGTAGTTTTTCTGGGGCTGAACTGTATGCACATTTCTACTTAAACTGCACTCTTACTATAAACAGGGACGTTGGCGATTCAGTCCTGACTATAATCAATTCTTTTCTTCATACCCTTACTTTCACTACTACTGTAAGTTTGGTTTTTGTGCTCCTCACTGACTTGTTCTCCAAAGTCTAGTGCTGTTAATGTTGGACAATTATGACCATAACATAACTATTTGTAAAGAACATGGTTTTCTTATACAAATTAACTATGTGACAAATGAATTGCTCTTTTATCATTTTTGTAATTGGATTACTATTGGATATATAAATGAAAAAATCTATATGATTAATACCGGATTATAATAAAATGAGACAATATTAATCCACGAAGGATTAATCATTAAATATCCCTAGCCGTAGTATTATCGAGATTGGACATCGATAATGTGGATAGGCTAGTATTACACTTGTGGCGCGTTATGTAAGCTTAACGACATAGTCTCATAATATTAAGTATTGGATACTTATGCAAGTGTGATATGAGGTTCTGTTAGTCGTTAGACCGGGTACAGCTTCGCTCTGGATAGACCCCTCATAGTCTCATTAGTAGTATGACTATGTGTCTATAGGAATCCAAATCAGGGTAGGTGTTTGTTAGGGATATGCCCTATACCCAACTTATGGATGGGCTATATGTACATGTATTTGTAATATTTTCATTAATTAATAAAATGGCAATTTTTATTATACGTGTCTTACATAACTTAAATGAATCATCAACACTGTAATAAACCCTTGAGTAATAATACGATGACTTTCCACGCCTTATGAGAATCATTACTCTTAAATGTTCCTAGTCATAGTTTTGTGAATAATTTTAGGCGTTCAGAAAGCAGAGAGACTAGCATGATGATATGATCCGTCCTTAAGCGGAGAGACTAATTTGGAGGATCTATTTTTTATTCCTGTCACCAAGGCAATAAGAGCTTAAGAGGTAAGGGTATTTAAAAGAGTTCACTCACCCTCCCTCTGGGGAATTTTCAATGGAGAAATCCATTTGACAGTTATTCACTTAACTTGCTAAAATCCTCAATATAATTTAAGTCTAAAAGTTTGCCTCCCATTGTAAAGTATAGACCCAAACGCTTAAAACCGTATTGGCAGACTAGGCTTTACCAGACTGACCACTACCAATTTGTCTCTAAATCGTACTATTGAAATGGTTTGACTTTTCTGATCATAAGACGTAGCGACCCTTAGCGGTCTTATAACTTAGTGGCAAAGATTGGGTGTCCACAAGGACTAGCCTAAGCTATGGCATGTTTGATTGCCCAACCCAATGATCAAGAATTGTGATTTATACATAAATTTGTTGGGAACCTACCTAATTATCGTATTTTTATAACGACCTGGCCCTATTTGGAGTTAATGAAATGATGATATGGGATCCTTGCCCACAAGAAATCCATCTATTGGGGTTGATGCGATTTGCTTAAAATTTTAAATAAATTAGTGAGAGCAACTTCATAATATTAAAAGCCCATGTTATTATAACATTAAAAAACATATTCTGAATTTTAACATTTTCTTAACATGTGGTTAAAATATTTCACAACAACATTCAAATGGCAACAGAGTATCACTTCGTTCCATCTTTGATGAGCATAAGCTCAAATGGGACAACTATAATGACTAATTTAGAAACTTAAAATTTTCTTACGACAAGAAAATATTTTATATTTCTTGAAAGACTATTTCCCCCCGAACCCGTAGAAGATGCTGACCAAGATACATTTGATGCTTGGAAGAAACACGTTGATGATAATGAGCAAGCAGTTTGTATAATGCTTGGCTCTATGTCAGACGAACTTCAGAAAGCTCACAAAGATATGGATGCACAAACCATCATCTTTCACTTGAAGGAGTTGTATGCAACTTCCGTTCATACCGTGAGATTCCAAGTGTGATGTGTCTTATTCCAACAAGGTATAAGGAAGGATCTGTTAGTGGACATGTGCTTAAGATGATTGGCCACATTGAAAAATGGCCAACCTCGGGTTCATCATGATCATGAGATAGGTCACGATCTAATTCTTCAATCCTTACAAAAGAATTCTCTAACTTCATATGCAGTTTCATCTGTCTGATAAAGAAGCTACTTTAGAAGAATTGCACCATCTGATAAAGCAAGCAGAGAAGGACTTGAAACCGAAGCTTAAAACCTCCGTCATACGTACGGGTACGGACCTGAAGCCACGAGGCCTAAAGAAAAATAAGGCCAAGGCCAAGGCTCTAGATCACCGAAAGCCCAATGGTAAGGTGGAGAAGAAAAAAAGGAAAGGGGAAATGTTTCTTTTGTGGAAAGAAGGTTCATTGGAAGAAAGACTGCAGATCCTTGAAAGCCAAGGAAGCTAGGGAAGCCCAATAGGCCAAGAAGCACAATGCTTCAGGTATGTTGTATATGATTGAACTATATTCTCAAAACTCCAAACCTTCTACTTGGGTGTTTGACATTGGTTGTAGGACTCACTTGTGTACAATGTGCAGGGCTGGAAACAGTAGGAGACTCCGTCACGGGAGGTTGACTTACGCATGGGTAATGGAGCAAAACTGGCTGCATTGTGCGTGGGGACTTATTCATTAGTTTTGCCGAATGGTTTAGTTTTCTACTTAGAAGATTGTGTTTATGTATCTTCTCTAGTAAAGAACATCATTTCAATTTCTTTTATGTAATAAAGGCTTTTCATGCCTAATAAGTTTAATGAATGTTCTATTTATTTCAATGAAATAAATATGGAGATGGTTTTTTGAATAATGGTATCTATGTCTTACAAACTAACAAAGAATGTTAAACCTCTAATATATACAACGTTAACTCGAATAATCTCAATGAATCACTTCTATGGCACAGTCGCTTAGGTCATATCAATGAAACAAGATTAACTAAGCTACATAAGGATGGGTATTTCAAACCCTTCAAATATAAACATTATGGAACTTGTTAGTCTTGTTTACATGGTAAAATGACCAAATTACCCTTCAAGGTAAAAGGACATCGTGCAACGGAGACATTAGAACTCATACACTCTGATGTATGTGGACCAATGTCAGTCACCGCTAGAGTGGATTCTCATACTTCATTACCCTTTATCGATGATCATTCGCGATATGGGTATGTGTACCTTATGCGGTACAAATCTGAAGCCTTTGAGAAATTCAAAGAATTCAAGGCTGAAGTAGAAAACCAGCTTATTAAAAGTATTAAGTCACTAAGGTCTGACCGAGGTGGTGAATATTTAAGTAACGAATTTCAAGATTACTTGAGAGAAAATGGCATTGTTTCCCAGTGGACTCCTCTGGGAACTCCACAACATAATGGGGTCCCTGAAAGGAGAAATCGGACATTATTAGATATGGTCCGATCAATGATGCCAGACACGGATCTATCTCTTTCATTTTGGGGTCTTGCTTTAGAAACTGCAACACTACTACTAAACCAAGTTCCTTCCAAGACTGTGATTAAAACACCATCTGAGTTATGGTATGGGAAACGTCATAGTCTTAGTTATCTAAGAGTTTGGGATTGACGCATATGTCAAGCTCACACAAACTAATAAATTGGATGATAGGGCATTAAAATGTAAGTTTGTAGGATATGCCTTGAACTCAAGAGCATACGTGTTCTACATCCCAAATGAACAAAGAACATTTGTCTCACGAAATGCTAAATTTCTAGAGAATGAATTCCTTCTCAAGAAATATAGTGGGAGTAGACTTGACCTCGATGAGGTACGAGAAGAACAAACTAACATAGAACTAAACCCCAGGCCCCTTAAAAGGGCAGCGACGGAACAACCACAAAGTTATGAACTCAGAAGGTCTGGTAGGGAAAAACATGAGCCTGAAAGATATGGTTTCCATATTGATGAGGAACATGATCAGGTCATTGATAATGACGATCCCACCAGTTGTGACGAAGCAATGTGTGACATTGATTCAGTCAAGTGGCTTGAGGCCATGAAATCTGAAATAGACTCTATGTATCAGAATCAAGTCTGGGAATTGGTAGATGCACCTGAAGGGACAAAACCCATAGGCTGGAAGTGGATTTACAAGCGTAAAACTGATGCAGAAGGCAACATCCAAACCTATAAGGCTAGGTTGGTGGTGAAAGGTTATTGACAAATCCAAGGAATTGACTATGAAGAAAACTTCTCGCCTGTTGCAATGATTAAGTCCATTCGAAATTTACTAGTAATAGCTGCACACTTTGATTATGAGATTTGGCAGTTGGATGTCAAAACAGCTTTCCTTAATGGGAACCTCGTAGAGGAAGTCTATATGACACAACCTGAGCGGTTTGCATCTTAGGATGATCATAATAAAGTTGATGAGCGGAAAATATATCAATAATTACCGCCCCTTTTACTTAATATTTTGTTTAGTTTCTCGGGTTTGATGAACGTTTTGATATATTTTATTTTATTTTGCAGATAAAATAATATCGGGACTCAATGAAATCATTTAGGACGAAATGTGGATCAAATAAGGGCAATTATTGGACTTGATATATTAATTTGGAGATTGGAAACTTGAAAGGGCGTTTTTGACGAAGTGCATTTTGGAAATTCCAGTTTTGCGCATCTGTCGTATTTTGGGCATAACTGTTTACTCAGATATCGGATTGAGCTGATTCAAGTTCCAGATTAAAGAAGACTCAAAGATATACAACTTTGAAAGAGAACATATTTTCGAATTCTGATGATTTCATGACCGAAATTGATGAACCATCCAGAAGTGTGTAGAGTGTAATTATTGAAAGTCATTATCAATCATTTTCAAAGCAAAATATTAATTAATTAATAATTAATAAAAATTATCAAATCAACACCAAACAAGATAAGCAATTAGTGAGCAATTATGGATTTGGTGGAGTAATTAGTGGAGAATTAAAATGGATTTGGTGGAGAATTTGATGGATGATTTGATGGTGGCAAAATTTTGCCTATAAATACCAAGCCATTTCATTTGTAAAATTCATACTTTCTTCTTTGAAATTCTTAATGAATAAATAGAAGATTGTATCTAGTTTGTTTATTTTTAGTTTTCAGTAATTAATTTTCAGTTTCGCACTTTCTTTTCTTTACTTTTCAGTTTTTACTTTCCGCAATTTACTTTTACGCACAGTACTTTTCTTTCTTTAATTTTTCAGTTTTACTTTTCAGTAATGAGGAGGTAACTTCCCCAGCTAGGGTGAAAGGTAATTCTTTTACTTTACTATTTAGATTAATCTCCCTTAAAAATAATATATTCACTATTTAAAATATTGACTTAAAGGATACCGCCAGATTGGTCGGTTGGTAATTCATTTTAATCTGGTTTAAACCTGACTAATAAGGATACCGCCAGATTGGTCGGTTGGCATTTAATTTTGGTTCCGCCTTTATGGCTGGTTGGACTTAATTTGACTTAATCAGGATACCGCCTATTGGTCGGTTGGTAATTATCACAAGTTTATATATTATTTTATGGGAGATATCTAAATTAGTAGTAGTAAAAGTAATTCATTTTACCTTAGCATTTTATTTTATTTTACTTTTCAGTTTTACTTTATGTCTTTTACTTTTCAGTATTTTTACTTTATGTCTTTTACTTTTAAGTTGTTACTAGCCATAGTTATGTGTTAGTTATCTGGGGTTGTGATGAATTCTAATATCACCGGTTTATAAGGGGTTATTTTATAGTTTGGGTAATTTAAAGGTTTACTTATTAAGTCTTAAGCTTAATGCTTCTTGTTGTCTGATCACCAATAAGATTGATGTGGTAAATCTAAAATGAACTAGACATAGGGATTTTAGGTTTCAGCCTTAGACTTAATAGCCCACGATCTTCCTTGAGGATAGATAACCCTTTAATAGATTTCCTTACAGGATACATATACCTGTCGGGCGGGGGTAATCATAATTGGAACTTAAACTTAATGAATCCAGATAATTTGGTTGACATAGACATATGGTTCAATTGGGTTAAACTGGGTATTTGCGTCTGACCATCGACAGAGGCTTTTGCATAATTAGTGTTCCAGGTTAGTAAACTGATTTATTGCACAAACATAAAATAACACTTCATCTTTTAAAAGATATTAGAATGATTCACAACCCTAGATCTTTGTGTCTTTTGTTTTTCCTTAGTATTTTCTTTTGTCTTTTTATTTATTTATTTATTTTTTGTAAAACCACTTTCAACCAATCAAACAATCATTCTCTTCTTCATTTAATTAGATATCTGTAAATAAATAGATTCAATAATTAATAACATAGTAGGAATTAAGTCCTCGTGGGATCGATATTTTTATACTACTTGAACGATACGTGCGTTTGCGTTATACGTGTTTTTACGCCGGTCAAGTTTTTGGCGCCGTTGCCGGGGACTTATATTTCTTGAGTTGTTAATTTTGAAACTATCTAATTTACCTGTATCTAATTTTCTTTATCTTTATCTGTAATTTTTATTTCTTTATTGTATTTTCAGGTGATTTAAAATGGAACACTACTGGGAGATTGAAAGATTACGAGCTTTACAAGAAGATACACCCCACATCTGGGAGCAACAGTCCGGTTTTCTGAGGCCTGTTGTCCAGCCCAACAATTATCACTGGATGCCAGAACCATCATACTTTCCATCTTATCCACCATCCACCTACTATCCTCAACAAAAACCAGAACCATCAGAGGAAGAACAATTGATTGATATGCTCAAAATTTTTTCCAAGAAACGAGACGAAAAGTTGGATACAATGCTTGAAACAAGCCTGAAGCAACTTGAAAGTTTTCAGAGACAATCAGAATTCATTCAGAGGATGACAGATCAAATGAGACAATAACAGAAAACCAGAACTACATACCTCAAGAACCAGTTTCAGATGACACTGATGAAGCCTTCAAGTACCCAGAAATCCACAAAGACACTTCAACATAGGAGGAGGCTGAGCAGTATCAACAACCAGAGGTATCCGTTCAGGAACCCGAACCGGTAAAGTCTCAATTTGACTTTTATTATTCAGATTCTGACGAGGATGAAGCTGATCTATTTGTACCAACTGCACCAACAACGGATGATCAAACATTCAATCCTCAAAATGAAGATCTTGGAGCATGCTTTACCATGATGTTTGAAGAAGATCTATCTGAACCATCCATTCCAGTCATATCAGAGGATGAAGACCTAATGTCAGAAACATCTTTGCATCCTCTGGTTGACAATTTTGAAGCATGTATTTCACAGATGACAGATGAAGAGCTGAATACAAAAATTTTACAATTCATCTGTGAAGAAAATGTGGAGCAAGAAACAGAGCAAATGGAGGAGCAAAAGTCTGACCTTAATAAAGATCCAGAGCATTCAGGAAAACAACGATGTGTTTGGGGAGTACAAATCAAAGATATCACCCAGAAGCTTGACAGAATGGAATTTCCATTCCAAGTCAAGCATCATACGAGACCTCCTGATTTTCTTTCTTTCTTTGCAGGAACCACTGGAGTAACAAGGAACAAAAAGTGGCACGAGAGCACTGAATGAGACAAAACTTTTTTTGCCACTTTACCGTTGGAAGAGACCCTTCAAAAGCAACGCTCACGGGATTGTCTTTAATCGGACATCTAAAACGACATTGAAACCTCCTAACAGATGAATTTCAGTCACGTCTGGCTGAAGACGAAAAATTTAGCGCTAGCAGGGAGGCAACCCATGCAATTTGTTGTAATATTTGTTTTCATATTTTGTGTGAACTTTTTAATTTTGTGTGTTATTTTTGTAGGGAAAAGCACAAACGAGCATTTTTAGACAGAAGGAATTGTGTTTCGCAATCAAAAAAGAAACAATTCATTAGATGGCTGAGTAAGGAATGAAATCTTGAGCACATCCTAATGAATTTATACTACGCGAGTGGCGTATTGCGTACACAATTCTGTTGCCTTAATTATTGCTTTGATTGCTTTTCTGTTGTAATTATCTTTATTTTCGTAGACAGGATCCAGACTTTTTGACCTTTCACGATTTCATTTGTTGTTTAGCTAACAAAGCTTCCTTTGGAAGATAATAGTGCTATTATTACTCACCCTTTTTCAGGTTTATAAATTCACCCGTCATTGCACTTTTAAGGCATCCAGAGTCGAAAAAGAAATACAAAAAAAAAAATGGAAGCCACTTCAAGAAGACGAGTTGAAAACATCTGTGTGTTTTGCGGTACTAGTGTTGGTACTAAACCACAATACGTAGAGGCAGCACATGAATTGGGTCGAGTCTTAGCAGCAAGGAATATGCACTTAATATATGGCGGAGGCAATCTTGGACTTATGGGGATCGTTTCAAAGGCTGTACAGAGGGAGGCAGTCATGTTTTGGGAATCATCCCAAAACCCTTGGCAGAGGCAAATCTTATTGGATCATCAAACAGAGAGGAACTGATCGTGCCAGGTATGTCTGAACGACTGGTAGAAATGATTAACCGTGCTGATGCTTTTATCGCTTTGCCAGGTGGCTTGGGTACACTGGAGGAAATTTTTATAGTTCTATCTTGGGCGAACCTGAACATACACCAGAAACCGCTTGGACTGCTCAACGTTGATGGATTTTATGATTTTCTTTGTGTGTTTCTTGATGATGCTCGGAGAAATGGGTTCGTGTCAAAACCTTTGAAAGAACTCCTCTTTACTGCCAGAACTGCTCCGATCTAATAGACCAACTCATAGCCTATGAACCACAAGTTGACCCTATTCTCTCAAAGATAAATTGGTCCGAGGACTATCGTGGTAAGAGGCGTCGAATTAATCTGGATCTTAACCTTTAATTTCCTGTAGATTTCAGCTAACCAGGTACGACCTTCGTAACTCTCCTTTTACTGTTTAAGACATTGGGGACAATGTCTCATTTAGGTTTGGGGGAGGGAATTAGTTGATCAGTACCTTTTTTTTAGTTTGTGTGTTATTTTTATTTTTAGTCCAAAATTTTTCGAAAAATACAAAAAAATTGAAAAATTTTCAAAAATTACAAAAATATTTGTGTTTTTTAATTTGACTAAAAAGGTGAAATTGGTAAAAGATAGCTGAGTAAGGAGTTTCCATTCCTGAGACGTATCTCAAGCCTATTTTCGAAACAAGTTAATTTTTGTTTATTTCCTTTTAAATTATTTAATTTGTGAATTCTCCTTAAAACTGACTAAAAGGAATCTTCATATGTTCAGTTAGCAGATATTATCAACATATATAGTAACATACGGACATGAGCTAAAATTGAAAAGTTTGTAATATTCAGTACTCTAGTTTAATTGGAGGAAACATCTCAAAAAGCAGTGGAGTAAAAAAAAAAAAAAAAAAAAAAAAAAAAAAAAAACGTCTGAGATCCGAGTTATTAAGTCTGTAAGGGTGTTTTAACATCTAGTGCCCTAAAACCAACTGGTTTGGGAGTCATTGGCCCAAAGCTCGCTACATGGATCGAAGATGCTGCAAAAATATATATCTGAAGTCTGGGTAATTAAGTCCGTAGGGGTGTCTTAACACCTGGTGCCCTAAAGCCAACTGGTTTGGGAGCCACCGACCCAACACTCGTTACATAGATGGAAGATATTGTATATAAATAAAAAATAGAGAAAAATCAAAGAAAAAATCAGAAAAATGAGAAAAATTATTCCATTGCTATAAAAAAGGTGTGAAATCTGATAGAACTTTAGGACAAAAATATTACTCTCTTATCAACTGCACTTATGACTGTTGTGGGCAAAAATGAGTTGATTAATATTTGTTGGCTGTGTATATGGAGAATGGTAAAAATAATCGGAGAATTTACCTATTCGGTAATTTAGAATGAAACAAAATAACTAGTAACTTGGAGTAAAAGTTTCACCTGATTAGTCACTAACATTTTTATTCTCTTTTCGCTTGTCTTTTTGCTTTTGTGTGCATTAGTTTTACTACCTTTTACTTTTGTAAAATGTTGTGGGTATCATTGCTGTAAACCCTCACGAGACTACAACTCGTCCACTAGGGACACCTAGGGGTTTAAAGGCTTGTTGCATACGCTAAATGCAACCGTGATCCCTACGAAAGTGGCTTAGTTTAATTTTATTGTTTCTTGTATTTTATTTTGTTGTTTTGCTCGAGGACTAGCAAAATGTTAGGTTTGGGGGTGTGATGAGCGGAAAATATATCAATAATTACCGCCCCTTTTACTTAATATTTTGTTTAGTTTCTCGGGTTTGATGAACGTTTTGATATATTTTATTTTATTTTGCAGATAAAATAATCGGGACTCAATGAAATCATTTAGGACGAAATGTGGATCAAATAAGGGCAATTATTGGACTTGATATATTAATTTTGGAGATTGGAAACTTGAAAGGGAGTTTTTGACGAAGTGCAGTTTTGGAAATTCCAGTTTTGCGCATCTGTCGTATTTTGGGCATAACTGTTTACTCAGATATCGGATTGAGCTGATTGAAGTTCCAGATTAAAGAAGACTCAAAGATATACAACTTTGAAAGAGAACATATTTTCGAATTCTGATGATTTCATGACCGAAATTGATGAACCATCCAGAAGTGTGTAGAGTGTAATTATTGAAAGTCATTATCAATCATTTTCAAAGCAAAATATTAATTAATTAATAATTAATAAAAATTATCAAATCAACACCAAACAAGATAAGCAATTAGTGGAGCAATTATGGATTTGGTGGAGTAATTAGTGGAGAAATTAATAATGGATTTGGTGGAGAATTTGATGGATGATTTGATGGTGGCAAAATTTTGCCTATAAATACCAAGCCATTTCATTTGTAAAATTCATACTTTCTTCTTTGAAATTCTTAATGAATAAATAAGAAGATTGTATCTAGTTTGTTTATTTTTAGTTTTCAGTAATTAATTTTCAGTTTCGCACTTTCTTTTCTTTACTTTTCAGTTTTTACTTTCCGCAATTTACTTTTACGCACAGTACTTTTCTTTCTTTAATTTTTCAGTTTTACTTTTCAGTAATGAGGAGGTAACTTCCCCAGCTAGGGTGAAAGGTAATTCTTTTACTGTTACTATTTAGATTAATCTCCCTTAAAAATAATATATTCACTATTTAAAATATTGACTTAAAAAGGATACCGCCAGATTGGTCGGTTGGTAATTCATTTTAATCTGGTTTAAACCTGACTAATAAAGGATACCGCCAGATTGGTCGGTTGGCAATTTAATTTTGGTTCCGCCTTTATGGCTGGTTGGACTTAATTTGACTTAATCAGGATACCGCCTATATGGTCGGTTGGTATTATTATCACAAGTTTATATATTATTTTATGGGAGATATCTAAATTAGTAGTAGTAAAAGTAATTCATTTTACCTTAGCATTTTATTTTATTTTACTTTTCAGTTTTACTTTATGTCTTTTACTTTTCAGTATTTTTACTTTATGTCTTTTACTTTTAAGTTGTTACTAGCCATAGTTATGTGTTAGTTATCTGGGTTGTGGTGATGAATTCTAATATCACCGGTTTATAAGGGGTTATTTTATAGTTGGGTAATTTAAAGGTTTACTTATTAAGTCTTAAGCTTAATGCTTCTTGTTGTCTGATCACCAATAAGATTGATGTGGTAAATCTAAAATGAACTAGACATAGGGATTTTAGGTTTCAGCCTTAGACTTAATAGCCCACGATCTTCCTTGAGGATAGATAACCCTTTAATAGATTTCCTTACAGGATATACATATACCTGTCGGGCGGGGGTAATCATAATTGGAACTTAAACTTAATGAATCCAGATAATTTGGTTGACATAGACATATGGTTCAATTGGGTTAAACTGGGTATTTGCGTCTGACCATCGACAGAGGCTTTTGCATAATTTAGTGTTCCAGGTTAGTAAACTGATTTATTGCACAAACATAAAATAATCACTTCATCTTTTAAAAGATATTAGAATGATTCACAACCCTAGATCTTTGTGTCTTTTGTTATTTTCCTTAGTATTTTCTTTTGTCTTTTTATTTATTTATTTATTTATTTATTTTGTAAAACCACTTTCAACCAATCAAACAATCATTCTCTTCTTCATTTAATTAGATATCTGTAAATAAATAGATTCAATAATTAATAACAATAGTAGGAATTAAGTCCTCGTGGGATCGATATTTTTATACTACTTGAACGATACGTGCGCTTGCGTTATACGTGTGTGTTTACGCCGGTTAAAAGTATGCAAGCTTAAACGATCCATTTATGAACTCAAGCAAGCCTCCAGAAGTTGGAATATACGATTTGATGAGACAATCAAAGAATTTGACTTCATAAAAAATATAGACGAGCCTTGTGTTTATAGGAAAAGTAGTGGGAGTGCTCTTGTATTTCTTGTATTATATTTCGATGACATATTAATCATCGAGAATGAATTCCCATGATGCAAGCCACCAAGCAATGGTTATCTCAAAATTTCTCCATGAAAGATTTGGGAGAAGCAGCTTACATCCTCGGTATTAAGATCTACCGTAATAGATCTAAGAGGTTGTTAGGACTTTCTCAATCTACGTACATAGATAAAGTTTTGAAAAGATTCAAAATGGAATATTCCAAAAGAGGTAATTTACCTACTTGTCATGGAATCAAATTATCTAAGGAGCAATGTCCACATACTCCTTCAGATAGAGAGCGTATGAGTAGGATCCATTATGCTTCAGCAATAGGATCGATAATGTAAGTCATGCTATGTACAAGACCTGATGTCTCTTATGCTCTTAGCATAATGAGCAGGTATCAGACAAATCCTGGTGAGCAACACTGGGCAGCTGTCACAACAATCCTCAAGTATCTGAGAAGAACTAAGGATGTGATTTTGATATAAGAAGATTTTTCTGAGATAAAAGTCATTGGTTACTGTGATGCGAGCTTTCAGACCGATAGGGATGACAGCAGATCACAAACATGATATTTGTTTACTTTAAATGGCGATGCTGTAAGTTGGAAAAGCTTAAAGTAGTCAACTACAGCGGACTCCACCACTGAAGCCGAGTATATTGCAGCATTTGAGGCAGCTAAAGAAGCAGTCTGGATAAAGAAGTTCATCACGGAGCTGGAAGTGCTTCCCACGATAAAGAATGGCGTCACGATGTACTGTGATAACACGGGCGCCATTGCTCAATCAAAGGAACCAAGGTCCCACCATAAATCCAAGCATGTACTCAGGCGATTTCATCTCATCAGGGAGATTGTTGAGAGAAAAGAAGTTA
This sequence comes from Zanthoxylum bungeanum, assembly GCA_019454045.1. Lineage (NCBI taxonomy): Eukaryota > Viridiplantae > Streptophyta > Magnoliopsida > Sapindales > Rutaceae > Zanthoxylum > Zanthoxylum bungeanum. The sequence goes on along the minus strand of SKCR01019498.1, from coordinate 52,559 downwards.
TTATAGAGAAAATACCCACTGAAGATAATCTTGCAGATTCTCTGACTAAAGGGCTGACTCAACAAAAGCATGATAGGCACACCCGAGAGCATGGTGTCCAGATTCATACTAGTTGGCTATAGTGCAAGTGGGAGATTGTTAGGGATATGCCCTATACCCAACTTGTGGATGGGCTATATATACATGTATTTGTAATATTTTCATTAATTAATAAAATGGCAATTTTTATTATACGTGTCTTACATAACTTATATGAATCATCAACACTGTAATAAAGCCCTTGGAGTAATAAGACGATGACTTCCACGCCTTATGAGAATCATTACTCTTAAATGTTCCAAATCATAGTTTTGTGAATAATCTGGGCGTTCACAAAGCGGAGAGACTAGCATGATGATATGATCCGCCCTTAAGTGGGGTAGCCGATCTCATAGGCTATTAGAGAAGATCCGTCCGCTTGGTGTATCACATGGATGTATGAGTTGCTCGTGTCCATCGAACTAACCGCCGAAAGTTTTCATATGGGGTGTTTATCCCATGTGTCTGTGAGAACTTTCATATATCGATTATATGACTAGTCCTTAGACTTGAGGTCTTTACAATCTTATGTGTGGATCAAATAACTTTGACATTCTCTTTGCCTGGTTCAAAAGATCCGGTCATAAGGGTATGATTGGGTCATTTGTTGAAACACATGAAGTTTTTAAAGATACAACAGAGAATCGCCACTCTCTCGGATAATATTTTCTTATAAGAGTAGTATTCCAGTTCACGGGTTGATATGTGTGATCAGTGGTTGAGACTGTGGCCACAGCGGAAGAATCATGTGAGATTCTTGGGTTAGCATGATTCATGACACTATCAACATCATACCTTTGACCATATGGGTAGACACTTTCCGTACCCTAGGTCAATAGGTGGGGATACAGTGAGGCGATGGACCGTATCATATGTAAATCGCATACATAATGGGTATATATATCTTTCCTTCTCATTTGGGGGCCTTGGCATGTTGCTATATGTCAACCTTGGTCATTGAAATTGAACGACCATCTGATCAGAGGATAATTTATATTCGATTAAATTATCACGATTCATTTCATGTCCAAGTTGAGGGGAACCCAAAAGGTCACACACAACAAAGTCGAAATCAATGGTTAACAGTGCACAGTATAAATATAACAGCATATATGATTGCTGTAGGAATTGTTCATAAATGGTTCAATGTGTTTAATTATTGAACAGATCATTTATGAGGTTCCATAGTGGCTTAGAGATTGGTGAATGACGATGGGGGCACTTTGGGAATTGGAATAAAAAAAATTTTACTATTCATGTGAATAGTAAAAAAATTTTGTTATTTGTTTTGAATTCCAATTCAGCCCAAACTCTTAATAGAGTTTTATAATCTCATTAAACCACTAAATTAAGATCCAATGGCTAAGATTAAATTAGCTTTTATCCCACATCGGATTCTTAATTAATTTTGTTGTCTTTGGAGCACTATATAAACCCAAAGAATTCTTCACAAATTTTTACACCAAACATTTCATATCTTGGATTTATACAAGTGAGCAACTCTAAAGTTTAAGAGTAAGCTACTGATTTTGAGGATCCTTAAGTCTAATCGACTAGAGGAACCTCGAGTTAAAAGTTTTGAGGTATTTGCCTAGGCTAGCACCAAGGGCAAAATACCCGTGCACTCAAGGCGTAGTCTTGCCGTTGAGTTTTTGCTTTGGTGTGTGCATCTTTGGAGGCCACACACTTGGGTGGCTCTTTGGAACGTGGAAGAGAATGCCGAGTTCGAGAAAAGCTTTTAGATTAGAGGGAGGACTGGAGGAGTCTACGGTTCAAGTAAGTCTTTTTTTCTTAATTTTATTTAGAGTTCTTATGATAGTTAGGATGTTTAGGTTTATGTTCTTTGCATGTTTTATGATTTTTATGCTTAGAATATATAGTAACATGCCTAAACTTGTAGAATAATCAAAACAAATGGGTCATGGGCAAAGGGAAAGCGATATAATAATTTTTTATTTTCCGCTGCGCACTCGCTGCCGCTTCCCAACAAGTGTATGTGGTCTTAACATGAGACTTGCATCGCTAATACTTGCGACAATCAATATACTTTGGTTTTGGTCGTCCGGAGCTTTAACAGGTTATGCGTACGCCTCTTCTGGGTATACTGAGAATCGTAGTGTATTGGGTGTGATGTCAAGATGGAAGTATCACTTCAGTCATATGGAGATGATGATCACGCATGGATACAGAACTAGTACTCTTAAATACTGCAGCTATCGGGATAGTATGACAAGGTCATGATTATCCGATTACAGAGACTAGTTGCTAGTGATCTGATATATGTTTCATACGGGGCAGACATAATTCTAGCCCCAAGCCTAGCATGTGACATCCGATACTAGATCCTAATACGCAATACATAGTATACTATGCCTGATATAGGTTATATATTCTTCGATGAATATTTCTGGAGAATTTGGTAGGCACGGTGCTTTGCTAGAAGCCAACCATGTCTAGTAAATCGGTAAGAACGTGGTACGGGGTACGCACGTGTTTAGATAGTCCGACAACCAGATTTACTGACAACATATCCAGGGATCTCTTGGGTCGTTTCCCAAAGATTCACCGATGACATTTGACTCAAGCAGAACTAATCTGGGATTAATTATGAGAGAGGGAAAATTAATTTTAGATTAATTACGGCAAGAATTTATCTGGGATAAAATTCAAATAGAATAGAGAACGCGATTAATTTGGAATTAATCGATTAAATAATATATTGGATATATTAATTGAAATCGGATTTCAAAGCGGAATTAAAATTGGATTTTAATTCGGGCGAACGAATTAATTTGGAATTAATTCATAAGCGACTTTCGTAATAATTTTGCTAGGCATTATTATTTAATTAAATTTAATTTAATTACGTCGCAACGGAAAATTCATTTAATCGGATTAAACGAACCCGAGCCCGAAGTGTGTAGTCTCACCCAACTTGAATTTTGAATTTAAGTGTGGGACCCACTAACTTACATCACTAGTCAATCTAGTTGATGGAAGTGGTTGAGAGCATTTAATGGAAACTTGCTCAACACACTTTGACTTTTGCTTTTGGAAAAGCATATACACTTTTTTGGAAAAATAAATTGGTAATTGTTTTTTGAAAACAAAATACAAAACACAAAATTCTCTCTCTTTCCTCTACCAAAGCCGTGAGTCCTCTTCTCCCCTTGGAAATTTTTGTTGCAAAAATTTCAACCTTGCTAGCACTTGGGAGTCTCTTGAAGGTGATAGGGAAACTCACCCAAGAGTTTGGAACTAAAAAGGAGAGCTTGGAGCTTCTACATCCGAGGATAAATTTTGAACTTCTCTACCGAGCAATGTAAGTAATTTCCGTAACTTATCTTGTAATATTCACATAATAATCACGCTTAGAGATCTCGTGGCATGTCTAGGACACTAACAGTTAAGGGTCATCACCCAAATATACGTACACATGTCATACCTTAAGGATTCAGTCCATATGCTAGTTGCAACTCTGTAGCAACTTATCCCCTCGATTCCATACTATTCTGCACATCTACCAAACCACCCATACCTAAAGTCGTCCCAAACCCGTAGTGGTTTGGTCAACTTAGACTAGGGCTGGGTACTTATATGACTCACATGAACTAACACGTAATGGATCTTTAGTTGCATTCTGATACTATGAAACCTTATAGTTACACACTTTATCTTTACTTACTAGGTATTCTTCTACTACCGTCATTGCACCTCCACAGCTTTACTTCTAAACTTTTTCCTTTGCACTCTTCTTGTTTTATGCTTGTCTCATGCTATACTAAGAACTCTTGTGGTTTATGTCTCTGCTTCCTTATCCAAAGGATATCTTTTCCTTTCTCTATCCATTACTGTGTCTATCACTGGTTCCTTTGTATCCTATTTAATACTTGACTACTACTTTATCCTTGTACCATACCATCTGAACAACTTCTTTCCTAACTCTTTGATCCAGCATTGTCTCTTACTTTTATTATGTTCTTAAACTATGTTTGAAGGTCTTTTGTCCAGTTTTCTTCCATTATACTTTCACTTATTCCTGGGAATGTCTTGATGCAATCATCAGGATCCACCTCTGCTGCTGTTGTCTAATGAGGGTTGGGAGGGTGGGACCTTATTCTGAGGCCTTTCTGGTTATGGTGATCTAGTTGCACATACGACTTATTTATAAATTTGGGACCTCCTTGTATACATGTCTGATAACTTTCGTCACACTAGGGTATGACTGTTAAAACTGTCTAGTTATCTCTTCCAACTTTACTTCTGATTACCTTCGACTATTGGACTCACTACCCTTTCTGCAAAGTCCTTCTAAGGTCGTACTTTCTAAGAACTTCCTCGTACTATCTATGTACTTTTCCTATCTTATCTTTCTTGTTTAGCCTTATAAAGTTATTACTTCCTCTCTCTGGGTGCCAATATAATCTCTTTACTATTTTTCCTTAAGAAACTCACCCTGCAGCGTAGGTTTCTTTCTTATCTCAGTTCCTTGAACCCCTTACACCTTTACTTTCCTGAAAAACACTATCAATCTCGATTATTTATGACATCTTTTACTAAATCTCCAGTTCAGGTCTTACTTTTTACCTAGTCTTTTCCTTCTCATCTTAGTTCCTTGAATTCTTTATATCTTTATTTCCCTGGAAACGCCATCATCTTTGATTACTTAAGGCATCTCTTATTAGTTCTTGGGTTCAGGTACCATTTTTTATATAATTTCTCCTTCTCATTACCATGGGTCTCTTTATAAATTACTCACTTTAATCTTAATAGTCATTCTCCCTAATTTCTTTGTATTTCTAAGTCTTTACCCTTTTAAAGGCTCCTTAATTTAATAATTGCCTCTAGACTAGCTCAACTTATTGTGACTTCAAACTATTCTAGCTTATGCTGCTTGTCTATATCTCTTTGGACTCATTGATTTGGCTGTCTACCTATCTCGCAATTTACCTAACCTGTCAACTGTTATTCTTTACTGGTCCTTCTTTTTCTAGACTCTAAGTTGAGCGGGGAGCATATACATTCTATAGGAATCCGTGGATACACATTCTATTTAAAAACTAAGCTTGATGATAATCAGATTAGATGTTTGCCTGCTTTTCTAGAATCAAGGTTTCTGAAATGAAGGGCCAGCATTCGCTCTGCATGAATCTTGTTGACTACTCCATATCTTAAGGTCCCTTATCCCTTATCGATTACTCTGGGGTCTTCACTTATCTTGCTGTCTCCCAACTTCATTTCTTATACCACTATACGTATTGAATCCTCTTGACACTTTTGTTTTCTTCTTACTGCCTTCATATTTTACCTCTTGGCGTTATGCCATACTACTGGGCTAGTGGTGGTTTGCTCTTCTGAATGCTTCCTAGATCTTCATTCTCTATTCTTGCTATATAAGTCTCAGCTATGGCACTCTACTATATGATCTATACTGCTACTTTTATCACTTCTAAATGCCTCCAACCTCACGGGTCTATTCTTGTATACTCCCACGGATTTCTACTGACTTTGGGCTAATCTGTAGGTTCTACTAGGTTTGATCTATCCGGTGGACTTCTACTAGCACTGCAAGCCTCTTGCTAACTTGCCTTGTTCTTTGGGATATGCTAGGCTATCTTCTTTATATCCTCAAGACTTCCTTAATCTCTTTCTGGGTGATCTGCCTTTCAAGGTCCTTCATTTCTCGAGAACGACTCCCATTGGGTTTTCTTACGGTCGCCTATACCCATGCTGATAGGAACTATTTATATCTCATTGGTTCTTTTATTTATGCTTCTGGGAGTTTCTTTATCCTTGTTCTAGTACTTTATGTCCTGATGGAGTCTATTGCTCATGTAGGATAGGTATGAGATAGGCTCAGTTAGGACAGGTTCCTTATCTTGTGCCAATGGAGGGTTCAAAGACTAGATAATTTAAGGTATTGTCTCTATCGGATTGCTGGGGGTAAGGTAACTAACCATTCCTATTTCCAGCTTGTGAATCTGGGTCTGGGTTTTGGGATCTGGAGTTTTCTAAATCCTCTTTGGCATCTCAATCCATTGGGACTCTCAAGACTAACCTTGATTTCCTACTTCTATTATCTCTCTGGCTATTCTTCGTTACTCGGAGGAATTCACTATCTATACGAAGTGCTTGGTGGTTATTGGATTCATTTGGAAGAATATCCTGAAGAGGAAATGAATCTTACTTCTACTAGGAAACTCTAATACTTGTTGGGGCTTTCTCTATTTTCTTTTACTTCTATGGGTTCTTGTACTTGCTTACTGATCTGGTTCTATATCTCTTTCTTTCTTATTTCTGGTTACTTAAGCATCCTTACACTTTTCCTTACTTTTCTTCTAACTTTTCTCTTTCTCTTTTACTTTCTTGGATAACTTTCTATGGAACCTTACTATTTGGTTTCCTAGCTTGTACTGAACTTTGGGGAGTAATCTAGGATGATTTCGGCATGTTTCTTAACTAGAGCAAGAAAAATGGTTCAGATAATTCGGGAATACTTGCTAACCTGTATGGGAATCTTGAAGACATACTCGAAGATCGGATACTGGAGAGGTAGTGCCCCGCATACTAGTATCCCGGACATACTAAGTATACAAGGCCCCAACACTCTACCCACTGCTGTCACTGACTCTCTAGACCATGCTCTGATACCACATTGTAACATCCACAATCCGGGAGATGTCACCGGCAAGGGGATAGCCGTACTAACCCCATAAGCCTCTGACTAACTAACCATAACAGATGCTATCACACTTTTCTTTATTTGACTATATTTTGTATGGGACCGTAGCCCAACACGAAAACACTGAAAACAAACTCAATATTAACTATTGTACTTAGTAACAACTGTGTTTACAATGACTCAACAAAAACTGATACAATACTCATATTTGACTATGATTGGACTCTCACTCAATCTCTGACTTGTTCTGGTGGACTCTATACATAGTGACAGCATCAATATTTGTCCTCCCTACAACCATAGAAAACTGGGAGTGGGGGGGTTAGATCGTCGTACGATCTAAGTGAGTGGACTATAAAGTTGAAAAACTGCAATAACATCATTTAGTTCTGAAATCAAAATTTGAATCTCTTTTTTGAAATTTTCGTCTGAAATATCTTTTATAAAACTTGACTTTCTGAAAACTGCTTTTGAAACTCTGGTTTCTGAAAAATGTTTCAAAAATCTGATTTTCTGAAAAGCTGTTTACTGAAAATCTAATCATTGTGAACTGCTCTGTATCTGAAAAATTTTGACGTATGAGGGCGTTACATATCGCCGTCCCCACATACGCCTAACTATAGCAGCAGTGCAAATCCATGACTTTGGGGCGTTATGTATCACCGTCCCCCAAAGCATGCCATTACTGTCTCTGAAACTGGTGGTCTAGGGGTGTTACGTATCGCCATCCCCCAAGCCACAAACTAGAACTGGAGTGCTGATCTATGCTACCACCCAAGCTCTGAAACTAGGGTCTAGGGGCGTTACGTATCGCCGTCCCTCTAGCCCTGCTCTAGGATCTGAGGGCGTTATGTATCGCCATCCCCTCAGTCCTCTACATGTGCACATGTCCTCTGTCCGTCAATTCCATCTCTGTATAAGTTAAATTTTTTGGGTGGGTTTTTACCCCATGTCCCGAAAAACATAAATCTTATGTTTAATAACATTTGTAACTCAAAACTCATGCTGAAAAATAATCTTTCTAAATCATCATTGTATATATATATATATATATATATATATGTAACAAAATTCAGTCTAACGCCCAACATGCTTTTAAAAAGTAAGTCTGAATTCAAAACTGTTAAATAAAATCAGTTCTGAGAAAAAGGGTCCACTCACTGTTTTGGAATATGGCTGGTACTGGATCCTTTATCGAAGAAAGTTGCGATTCTTATGGATAATCTAAGATTAGGAACTTGATTAACATCAAGGTAGTAAAATAATCCTCGATACTTCACATACATTTTATACACGAGGCTTATGATGATAATAATTGATATATGATGTGTTTACAAACTGATATGAGACCCTAAGGGTGGTTTCAAACACGCTAGGGCATAACTGGGGGTTTAAAACTGATTCTGAGAAATTTTGTGACTCGCGTCGTGACGTAAACCCTTGCGCGTCGCGACGCGCAGCGTCCAGAAGCCTGTTGTCATTTTTCTCTTGCGTCGCGACGTAAAGCTCTTCAGCGTCGTGATGCGACCTGGGTTTCCAGGATTCTGTCTTGCTTCTCTAAAGTCTATTTTACTCACCCAAATACATCCTTAATACTTCCATATCAATTCCAATACTCAATCCCTCAAATTACATCAACTCCACACATACTAAACTACCATTTTATCATCATTAACTACTCATTTAATCACAAATCCATTATTCTTAGATCAAACTTTAAACTTTTCAAACTCAAACACTTAACTCCATAACTCATTTCTTTACTAATTAACCACTAATATGCAACACATAACATGCCACTACAACTACCATAACATCAATTTTCCAAAATTTCATAACTTGAAATTTTGGTTTAGTTTCATTACCTTATTTTTATTGGATCTTCCTCATTCTTAATTTCCATGGATGTCCAAGCTTCTTTGATTCTCCCTTTCTTCTCTTCTCTTCTTCATTCTTTCTTTCCTTCTTATTCTTTCTTCTTTCTTCTTTCTTCTTTCTTCTTTCTTCTTTCTTCTTTCTTCTTTTTCTCTCTTTTCTTCCTCTCCTCACCTCTTCTTCTTTCTTTTCTTTTATTTCATTTTAATTTTGTGAAAAGTGTAGAAGTGTGTAAAAAATTTTAGATTTTTGCATTTGACCCGAAATCATTATTCATCCGAAATTTTAATTTGTGTTTTTGACCTATATCTATTCCGATTTTGGAAAAATATCCAACGTAGAAGTTGTAGGTCTCGATCTCAGCTTTCCGATGATATAAAATTCATAGAAGTCGAAGTTCGTATGAAAACGTTACGCCCCAAATACCACAGGTTATCCAAAGGGGAACATTGTACAGTTTTATCCAGGGACTTCGAGGGATTTACCGATTGTCCCCAAAGTCATTCCATAAGTATATTTGAGTCTCAAAAAAAATAATTTTATGTGTCTTCTTCCTGTACGTAATAGTACCACTGTATGCAATAGTAAAAACTACCGGTCATTACAATCAAAATTAGAGAACATGAATTTTCTGAAAGCTTATCTGAGTCTACAATAGGCTCTATAAGCTAGTATATCAAACTGTGATCTTAGCAGAATACAAACTCTAGTGCCATTCTAGAATGAATTCTTCAAACAAAGAAACTTCAACGAATTTCTCATTCGAAGAAAATATTCAGGAACGCCACTTTGCATTCTTTAGCCAAAATACATAGTTTAATATCAACATTAACCAACAGATCTTTAATTATTCAATCAGTGCGACTAGAGAAAAGTCTCCTCAGAATCTATAATAGATTGCTGAGTAAAACCTTTCTCACTATCATACTGTAAAGGTCAAACCTTTAACAAGCTCACTTATGTGATAAAATCTCATAAAGCATTGTTCTAAGTTATTTAGTTAACCGAATATATTTCTTAATGTTTATCTTCTTCATCAATGACACTACTAGTCATATTAAAATATGTAACAATTGTTTATAAAGTAACTATCCAATAGTCGCAAGTTATGATATAAAATATCAAAACAATCATTAAACAATTTTTTAAATAACTAGAAGGGAGATCTGGTATCCAATACCTACAGTTGTCGTATTTGTGACAATCAATATTCTCTATACACAACTATACACGTCTCATTTCTTTAGCTTTATAATTTGCCTTCAATTATTCACAACAATTGCTAATAATTGATTAGCAAACTGTGTCAAACACGTGACTTCTAAAAGTCGATAAAGCCAAGAAACGCTATTATAAGATAAACAAAAATACCTAATGGAGTTTTCTTAATGTCAGTCAAGAATCTCGAGACATGAACTAATTCACGTCAATTCTTACCGCACAAGAAACTATTCTCTTTAGACTATTATATCCTAAAACAAATATCTACTTAGATTATTAATCGTGACTTAGTAACTAAGTCACTAACCATCTTGATTTTCAAGAAAATCGGAACAACAGTTCCCGATGGTTTTAACTAATCTAACAATATCTAAGTCTACAGTCATTCTAGAATCTATTCTAGAAACATGCAACCATAAGTAAAGTCAGAAAACAAATTCACATAATATACATGCAGTGGATTAGAAGTATATTTCTATCTGATGGACAATTATGACCCATAACATCACTATTTGTAAAGAACATTGTGTTTTTGTACAAATTAACTATGTGACAAAAGGAAATTGTTATTCTATCATTATTGTAATTGGATTACTTGGATATATAATGATAAAAGTCCATATGGTTAAATCAGATTAATAAGATATGAGACAATATTAATCCACGAACGGTTTAATCATTAAATATCCATAGTCATAGTATTATCGAGACTGGACATCGATAATGCGGAATAGACTAGTATTACACTTGTGCGCGTTATGGAAGCTTAACGGCATAGTTCTAATATATTAAGGTATTAGATACTTATGCAAGTGTAATAAGAGGTTATGTTAGCCGTTGGACCGGGAACAGTTTCGCTCTGGATAGACCCACTCGGAATCCCATTGGTAGTATGACTATGTGTCTATGGGAATCCGAATCAGGGTAGGTGTATGTGATCTTTAACCAGAGACTTACGTCTCTATTACTTCCGACAATCAGTTTACTTTGGTATTGGTTATTCGGAGCTTTAATAGGTTCTGTGTACGCCTGTATTGGGTTTACTGAGAATCATAGTGTATTGGATATGATGTCAAGATGGGAGTATCACTTCAGTCATATGGAGATGATGGTCATATAAGATACGAAACTAGTACTCTCAAAAGCTACAGCTATCGGGAAAGTATGACTAGGTCATGACTTTCCGATTACAGAGGCTAGTTACTCGGGATTCGATAAATGCTTCGTACGGGGCAGACACAGCGCCAACCCAAGGCCGAGCATGTGACATCCGATACTGGATCGTATTACATATTACAATAGTATTACTACGTCTGATACAGATAATATTCCTCGGCGGATATTTCTGGAGAATTGGGTAGGCACAATGCTTTGCTAGAAGCCAACCATGTCTTGTAAATCGGTGAGAACATGGTACGGGGTAAGCACGTGTTCGGATAGTCCGACAACCGTATTTACTGCCAACATATCCAGGAATCTCTTGGGTCTCTTCCCAAAGATTCACCAATGACATTTGACTTATATAGAATTAATCTGGGATTAATTATGAGAGAGAAAATTAATCTGGGATTAAATTCGTATAGAAGAGAGAACGCGATTAATTTAGAATTAATCGATAAAATAAATTTAATAGTTAAATTGGATTTTTCGATTTAATTTATTTATTTGGGCCAAAATAATATATCGGATATATTAATTGAAATTGGATTTTAATTCGAGCGAATGAATTAATTTGGAATTAATTCGTAAGCGACTATCGTAATAGTGTTCCTAGGCATAATTAGTTAATTAAATTGGATTTAATTATGTAGCGACGACAAATTCGTTTAATTTGGAATTAAACGAACTAGGGCCCAAGTCAAGTTGTGTGTTGTGTAAGCCAACTTAAATTTGGAATTTAAAAGTGGTGGGACCCATGACTTACATCACTTGTCAAAGTATGATGGAAGTAGATGGCATTTTAAATGTTGCATTTAAAACACACAACAACCAACTTGACCAACTATTCACTCATCTCTCTCCCTCTCTTGCTCTTAGCCGAAACACTCTCTCTTTGGGAAGAAAATTTTGCTTCAAATTTTCTTGAAAGCTAGCACTTGGAGGGTCAAATGAGGTGTTAGGGAAATTCACCCAAGGCTTTAACAACAAATCAACAAGCTTGGAGCTTCATCCAAACAAGGAATTTTTGAAATTCTCTCCAAATCAATGTAAGTATTTCCTCAACTTTACTTGATTCATTCACACTTAAAATCATGTTTAGGATCTTGGAAGCATGTTTTAGAGACTAACAACGGTATCAGAGCCTTCTAAATATGATTTTGAATTCTAGGGTTTATAAACTTTATTTGGGTATTTTTGCTTGGAGCAAGATAATTCAAAATTGAGTGTTTGGTTGATGTTAGATGATGATAACTTACAATTGTGCATCATTGGATTATTAAAAAATCGATTAGTGTAGGACACAGAAATTGTCGACGCTGTTCTAGGCTCGCGACCTAGTTGGGAGTACAGAGTAGCCCACGGGGGAACTAAACCGGAGAAATAACATGGAGTCGCCACCCGGTGTGAACCGGGAAAATGATTTAAAGCCGCACTCACCCCTCGCAAGGGAAGACCTCAAACCGTTGGGTTCGGAATGGTCCCTTACTTATGCCACTTGTAATGATATGATTTGTGCAATAATCTAACCAAGCCTAAGCAACATATATTTCCAAGGATAATCTACTTCTAAGTTCATGCATAAGAAAATAAATTGGAATAACGACAAGCATATAATTTCATAAACACATTATATTGATAAACACATAGACGCAAATAAATAATCATTGTACAAGCATGCATATTAAAGAGAGGCAATTACAATGCATATAAAATAAAGACAATAATATAGGACTTCGTATACTCGATTGAACATATCTCACATTCAACCAAACATACTTCGTCTGGCGCGGTAAAGTATTGTCGTAAAGGTAGCATTTTGGACTTTTCTTCCCTCAAATAGAGAACCTTAGACCAACATACTAAGCCCATGCGTATTACATCACAATGCATAGAAAGTAAAGACAACAATATAGGACTTCATATACTCGATTAAACATATCTCACATTCAATCAAACCACTTCGTCCGGCGCGGTAAAATATTGTCGTAAAGGTAGCCTTTTGGACTTTTCTTCCCTCAAATAGAGAACCTTTAGACCAACATACTAAGCCCATGCGCATTACATCACAATGCATATAAAATAAAGAAAACAATATAGGAATTCGTATACTCGATTAAACATATCTCATATTCAATCGAACATACTTCGTCCGGCGCGGCAAAACGTCGTGGCAAAGGAAGCCCTTAGGCTTTTTATCCCTCAAAATGGAGGACCTTTAATCCAACTTGATTTGCCATGCACTCTATATCATCAATACATAAACAAATATCGTACAGAAAGTAAATGAGGGAATATAAAAATGCGAATAATAGCCAAGCAAGATAAAATAAAGCAAAATATGTGCTGTTTACTCAAGTGGTACGTGGAGTTGTCTCCCAAGTACAGACCGCACTACCGTCCATTCGGATTCGGCTACGTAATTTACGTCTGGGTTTCCATCCGATATACCACGAGAGACGACACATTTTCCATTCATCCAATAGCCATAGCATTCATTAACCAACAATACTCATGCACAGAAATTCAATAAATAATTAAAAGATGAATGAAAATAAATAAGAAAGGTGCCCTCAGGTCTAACCTTTTATGTCGACTCTTGGAAGTGCGTCACAAGGCCGTCGGAAGGGCTAACATTCCGCAACTCTTCCGGTTCGCTGGTTCACGTTCTTTCCTCGCTGTTTCGCTGTTTGGGCTGCTATTTTTACTCCGTTTTGCTACTGTTTTGCTGTTGTTTCTTGCGATAATTTAAGGGTTTTAAAGTGCAGTTTTTTTGTCACTGTTTTGCTATATTAATGGACTTTTTTGGCTACTGTTTCCGGTGTTTGGGCTGCTGTTTGGGGGGTGATTTTTCGGTCACTACAGTGCAGTTTCGGGAAATATTTTCGGTGGTTACGGTGGTGTGTTTTAAGGTAGTTTATTCGGTCACTGCAGGGCTGTTTCAGGGACAGATTTTAGTCACTGCAGGGGCTGTTTTTTAGGGCTGTATACGTGCAAGGAATGACTGGACAGTGGGCAATTTGCGAGGGTTGTGTGTGTGCAAGGGAGGGGTGTTTCAAGGGTGAATATGCGGCAGTGGAGAGCTATTTCTGTGGGGGTTTTGTGCGTGCAGTGAGGGGCTGTCTCTGTGGGGATTTTGTGCATACAGAGATGGGCTATCTCTGTAGGGATTTTGTGCGTGCAGTGAGAGGGTGTTTAGGGGTGATGTTTTCTGTTGCTAGAGGGAGGAGGAGAATAGAATTATTTTGCTTGCTATTCTTGTCTTGGGCGTGTAGAGCTAGGTGTGGGCGTGTAGTTGGCTTTTGTGGTGGGTTTGGTGGTGTGTGGGCTTGCGAGGGGGTTTTGGGTCAATGATAAGTGGTTTGCGGGGGTTTTGGGTCAAGGATGTTTTAAAACGGAAGTACAACAAGCGAACCCAAAGCTAAACAAGCGAACTAAATCCAACAAAAATGCCAATTTCTGACTTTTCCCTTCCGACGTCCGTTTCCCGCGACTTTCGCGACTTAAAAGGTAGTGCCTCTAAATGAGACTCATCATCGGGACTTACATGCAAAAATGCAGTGCCTACAATTAGATCAAATTTCCCTAATTTCTATATGTTGGCCGAATATGAACCCTAGAATAACTCATGGTAATTTTTTGAAATTAGACACTTGGATGTGTTAATGACATGAAATAAATATTGAATGTTGATTTAATTGGATTGAAATCAAATTGATGTTAAATTCTTGTCAATTTCCGTGAGATGCATGTTGTTGGAGACTTGATTTTGCTTCAATTCGTTTTAGACATGAATTGGAATGATAAAGCATGATTAATTAGATTAATAAATATTTGGAAATGTTAGATTAATTAATTAGTTGTGTTAATTACACTTTAATTTGATAAATGTAATATTTTGAATATTTATTAATATAAATTAGTCTCTAAAATACTAATTGGGCCAAGTTTTGTTTTGGACAATTGGGTTGGATCCAATTAGGCCTAAACCATTTCCATAAAGTCCAAAATTGACTTTTGGGCCTTTGATAATTTAATTGGGCCTAATGGGCCAAAATTAAAATTTGGCATATGGTGATTCCTAAATGGGCCAAGGCATTATGGGTTTGATCCATAATGGCCAAAAGTTTATGCCTAAAGAATTAATTAAAAGCCCATTGGACCTAATCGAATTGGCATTGGATGCTAAATGGGCCTTTGAGGCCATTTGGATTAGATTTGGAATCCAAGTCTAAAAAGGCATTAATAAAATAAGTGTAATTGTTTAATTTGGAATTAAACTTGAATTAGTATTGAATACAATTTAAATTAGATTTAATATTGTAGTTCGATATAATTCAAGAATACTTACTTTGAGTATTTATTCTTAAACGAGTTGGACTCGCGCAAATCAAATCATTGTATGAACATTGTATGGTCATTAATTGAAGAATTGATTAATTGGATTAGATTGATTGACAACATGCTATGTGTGAATACTTGGATGTATTTGTTTGAATAATATATATCGGATGGATATTAGATGGGTGGGGGTAATTTTGGAAATTGTTATAAATATGGTATTTATTTGAAATTGGACCTGCGTGTCCAGTCTATCACCTCTCATTCTCATTGTATTTCTCTTCAATGTAAATGAGGTTTCTTATAGTGTTATGTAATTGGGTTTTAGAAGAATGCAAAGTGCTAGTGGGAGAGAGGAAAAAATAGAGATTTGTTCTAGGAACAAATTGTCTTATATATCCATCCGCATATCATTATTAAATTTATCGCGCCTTATTATGCGTTTAGAATGCATGTTTAAGGGTGTATGATGAGACCTAATCAAAGATAATAAATTGGTTGTCAATTTACAAAAACGCCATCACATTTAATATTAAGCGATTCATTCCATTGTGTGGTTCTCTCTCAAGATCCAAGATTGGCTTTGATTTGTTGGCTGACCGGCGTTGTCACACGCGTATAACGCAAGCGCACGTATCGTTCAAGTAGTATAAAAAGTATCGATCCCACGAGGACTTAATACATAGTCTATTAATTTATTAAGCCAAATTTTTACAAGTATCTAATGGATTTGTTGTTTGATTGGATGGTGACTTGGATTGTGACTTGAAATTTAAAACAAGTAAATAAAACAACGTGAAAGTAGTTTGAGAAAATTCAATATTTAGAAACTATCCAGGGTTGTGAATCTTTCCAATATATTTTAAAAGATGAGTGGTTATTTTACGTTTGTGTAATATATCGGTTTATTAACCTGGAACATGAAATTATGTAAAAGCATATTCCGATGGTCAGATATAAATACCCAGTGTAACGTAATTCATCATATTCCTATGTCAACTAAGTTATCTGAATTCATTAAGATTAAGTTCCAATTATGGCTACCCCCGCCCGACAAGTATATTCCTATCATGTAAGGAAATCTATTAAAGAGTTATTTATCCTCAAGGAAGATCGTGGGCTATTGAGTCTATGGTTTAAACCTAAATTCCTTTTGCCAAGTTCATTTTAAGTTTACCAAATCAATCTTATTAATGGCCAGTTAACAAGAAACATTAAGCTTAAGACTCAATAGATAAATCTTTATATTACCCAAACTGTAAATTAACCCCTTATAAACCGGTGATATTGGAATTCATAACAACCCCAGATAATGGGCTTAGTTACGACATATATCTAAGGCTAATAAAAGCTTAAATAAAATAAAAGACAGAAAGTAAATGCTGGAAAGTAAATACTGAAAAGTAAATACTGAAAAGTAAATACTGAAAAGTAAATGCTGAAAAGTAAATGCTGGGAATTAAAAATGTAAAAATACAATAAAAGAAAATGATAGAGTAAAATGATCCACTTTTATCACTATTATTTTAGATATCTCCATTATTATAATATATAAAATTTGCGTGATAATTACCAACCAGCCATATAGGCGGTATCCTAATTAAATCAAATTAATAATTAATTACCAACAGACCAACCAGGCGGTATCCAATTTAGTCAAGTTTAAAACCAATTTCAAATAATTACCAACCAACCAATAAAGCGGTATCCTCATTAAGTCAGGTTTTAAATAGTTTATATATTATAATTAAGGGAGATTAATCAAAATATTAGTAATAAAAGCTTTACCTTTTACCCCAGCAGGGGGAGTTACCTCATCATTACTGAAAAGTAAAAACTGAAAATTAAAGAAAGAAAAGTATTGTGCGTAAAAGTAAATTGATGAAAGTAAAGACTGAAAAGTAAAGAAAAGAAAGTGCAAAAGCGGAATTAATTACTAAAAGCTGTAAAAAACAAGCAAGATACAATCTTCTTAGTATTCTTAAGGAATTACATAGAAGAAGGTATGAAATGAAACTGAAATTTCGGCCTCTATTTATAGGGAAAAATTGGTCTGCGCGTCGCGACGCGTGAACATTATGCGTTGCGACGCGCTGACGTTGCACACGTTCATTGGATGCTTTGATCTGTTATCTGCTGACGTGGCATGAGCAATCTGTCGGCCCAATAGAATGTTGACACATGACAGATTTGGATGATTAACTCAATAATTGTGCTGACGTGGCGATGATGTGGCGATGTGGATTATCGGCAACATGTGATGGTGACACATGGCGCAATGTGATTTGTTGATGATGATGTGGACGACACGTGGGGCAATAACTCGGTATGCTGCTGATGTGGATGACACGTGGCAGACACGTGGATGACACATGGCTGATGATGATTGTCGGCCACATGTGATGGTGACACATGGCACGACGCACGTTAGCAAGATTGCTGTGATGATGACATGTGGCAGGCGCACGTTAGCATCCGGCGTATTTTAGTGGCGCATTTTAGCAAACTTCTTAGATTTTGACATGTGTCCCCGGTGCACGTTAGCAAGCTTCGGCGCACGTTAGTGGTCGCGATGCGCCATTCTTGTTGCTACGCGCGAAATGACCATTTTGCCATTTTTTGTCTTTTTTCACTGTTTTGGCCCCAAATCATCTCAAGAGATTCCTGAAACTTTATTTATCTATAAAATAACACAAAACACATCAAAATATTCACAAAACTCGAGAATCTATACAAAATTTTAGGTCAAATGAGTGGGAAATAGTTATACATTTACCACTCATCACACCCCCAAACCTAACATTTGGCTAGTCCTCGAGCAAAACAACAAAATAAAATAACATAAACATCTTTAAAATAAAATTAAGCTAAGCCACCTTCGTAGGGATCACGGTTGCATTTAGCATATGCAACAAGCCTTTAAACCCCTAGGTGTCCCTAGTGGACGAGTTATAGTCTCGTGAGGGCTTACAGCAACGATACCCACAAACGTTTTACAAAAGTAAAAAGATAGTAAAACTAATGCACACAAAAGCAAAAAGACAAGAGAAAAGAGAATAAAGAAGTTAGTGACTAATCATGTGAAACTTCTTATCTAAGTTAAGAGTTATTTTCTTTCTTTCTAAATTACCGAATAAGTCAATTCTCCGATTATTTTTACCATTCTCCATACACACAGCCAACAAAATATTAATCAACTCATTTTTCCCCACAATAGTCACAAGTGTAGTTGAAAAAAAGGTAATATTTTTTTCCTAAAGTTATATCAGAATTCACACCTTTTTTAGGCAATGAAATATTTTTCTGATTTTTTTTTATTTTTTTTATTTTTTTTATTTATATACAATATCTTTCATCCATGTAGCGAGCTTTAGGCCAGTGACTCCCAAACCAGTTGGCTTTAGGGCACCAGGTGTTAAGACACCCCTACAGACTTAATTACTCGGACTTCAGATATATATATATTTTTCTAACATCTTTGATCTATTTAGCGAGCTTTGGGCCAGTGACTCCCAAACCAGTTGGTTTTAGGGCACTAAGTGTTAAAAAAACCCCTACGGACTTAATAACTCGGATCTCAGACGGCTTTTTTTTATCCCATCGCTTTTTTTAGATGCTTCCTCCAATTAAACTAGGGCACTGATTATTACAAACTTTTCAATTACATCTCATGTCCGTATGTTACCATGTATATTGATAATACCTGACAACTGAGCATATGAAGATCCATTTTTATCAGTTTTATGGAGAATTCACAAATTAAATAATTCAAAATGAAATAAACAAAAATTAACTTGTTTCGAAATAGGTTGAGATACGTCTCAAGAATGGAAATTCCTTACTCGGCTATCTCTTAAACCAATTTCACCCGATTAATCAAATTAAAAACATAAATAAGTTTTTTGATTTTTGTAAAATTTTTCAATTTGTTTTGAATTTTTTCGAAAATTTTAGACTAAAAATAAAAATAACATAAAAACAAGATACTAGTCAACTATTCCCCTCCCCCAAACCTAAATGAGACATTGTCCACATTGTCTTAAAAAGTAGAAGATGATTTTCGAAGATAGTACCTGGTTAGCTGAAATTCTAAATCTAAAATGAAAATTAGAGATTAAGATCCATATTTATCTGACGCTTTTTACCACGATCATTATCGGACCAGTTTATCTTGGAAATGATAGGGTCAATTTGTGGTTCAAAGACTAAGATTTAGTCAATTAAATCTGGGGCAGTTCTAGCAGTGAAGAGAAGTTCTTTTAGAGGTTTTGACACAAATCCATTTCTCCGGGCATCATCAAGAAATACACAAAGGAAATCATAAAATCCATCTGCATTGAACAGTCCAATTGGTTTCTGGTGTATGTTCAAGTTCGCCCAAGATAGTACTATAAAGATTTCCTCCATTGTACCCAAGCCATATGGCAAAGCAATAAAAGCATCAGCACGGTTAATCATTTCCACCAGTCATTCAGACACAATTAGTTCCTCTCCGTTTGATGGTCCTATAAGATTCGCCTCTGCCAAAGGTTTTAGCATGATTCCCACGACTTGACTCCCTCCATCCTGTAAGGCCTTTGAAACGATCCCCATTAGTACAAGATTGCCACCGCCATATACTAAGTGTATATTCCTTTCAGCTAAGACTCGACCCAATTCTTGTGTTGTCGCTATGTATTGTGGCTTAGTACCAACACTAGTACCATAAAAGACACAGATATTTACAACTCGTCTTCTTGAATTGGCTTCCATTTTTATGTATTTCTTTCTCGGCTCTGGATGCCTTCAAAAGTACAATGATGAGTTGAATTTATAGAACATGCCAATCGGACTCGTGCTTCAATAATCCAATGAATGTCATTAGGATTACCTTTGATCATCAGTAGTCTCATTCGTTCCAAGCGAGCTTTGTAGACTTTCATCAAAGAGTTTTGAGGGAGAGAAGGAAATTGTTTGTGAAGATTTGCGAGAACTTCTTCCATCCTGAAATGACTTTACCTACACAAATTAAACACACAAAAATAAATCACACCAAATCACAATATATACACAAATTTCATGGGTTACCTCCCAGCTAGCGCTAAGTTTAAAATCATCAGCTAGACATGATTTCTCGAACGTTAGGCTAGATCTGAAAGTGTGACACTTTCTTTTTGTCGCTCAATTGATTCTCCCCAGTAGTGCTTGACACGCTTGTTTTTAACCTTGAATCTTTTGTTGGAGTCGGGATCATGTAACTCAACGGCTCTATCTGGTTAGCTGAAATTCTAAATCTAAAATGAAAATTAGAGATTAAGATCCATATTTATCTGACGCTTTTTACCACGATCATTATCGGACCAGTTTATCTTGGAAATGATAGGGTCAATTTGTGGTTCAAAGACTAAGATTTAGTCAATTAAATCTGGGGCAGTTCTAGCAGTGAAGAGAAGTTCTTTTAGAGGTTTTGACACAAATCCATTTCTCCGGGCATCATCAAGAAATACACAAAGGAAATCATAAAATCCATCTGCATTGAACAGTCCAATTGGTTTCTGGTGTATGTTCAAGTTCGCCCAAGATAGTACTATAAAGATTTCCTCCATTGTACCCAAGCCATATGGCAAAGCAATAAAAGCATCAGCACGGTTAATCATTTCCACCAGTCATTCAGACACAATTAGTTCCTCTCCGTTTGATGGTCCTATAAGATTCGCCTCTGCCAAAGGTTTTAGCATGATTCCCACGACTTGACTCCCTCCATCCTGTAAGGCCTTTGAAACGATCCCCATTAGTACAAGATTGCCACCGCCATATACTAAGTGTATATTCCTTTCAGCTAAGACTCGACCCAATTCTTGTGTTGTCGCTATGTATTGTGGCTTAGTACCAACACTAGTACCACAAAAGACACAGATATTTACAACTCGTCTTCTTGAATTGGCTTCCATTTTTATGTATTTCTTTCTCGGCTCTGGATGCCTTCAAAAGTACAATGATGAGTTGAATTTATAGAACATGCCAATCGGACTCGTGCTTCAATAATCCAATGAATGTCATTAGGATTACCTTTGATCATCAGTAGTCTCATTCGTTCCAAGCGAGCTTTGTAGACTTTCATCAGAGAGTTTTGAGGGAGAGAAGGAAATTGTTTGTGAAGATTTGCGAGAACTTCTTCCATCCTGAAATGACTTTACCTACACAAATTAAACACACAAAAATAAATCACACCAAATCACAATATATACACAAATTTCATGGGTTACCTCCCAGCTAGCGCTAAGTTTAAAATCATCAGCTAGACATGATTTCTCGAACGTTAGGCTAGATCTGAAAGTGTGACACTTTCTTTTTGTCGCTCAATTGATTCTCCCCAGTAGTGCTTGACACGCTTGTTTTTAACCTTGAATCTTTTGTTGGAGTCGGGATCATGTAACTCAATGGCTCTATCTGGTAAAACCTTAGTGATTAAGAATGGTCCTGACCACCGAGATTTTGGCTTCCTTGGGAAGAGTTTCATCCTTGATTTATTCAACAGTACCTTCTGCCCTGGTTCCAGTTGTATGCGCACTAACTTCTCATCATGTTTCTTTCTGGCCTTTTCTTTGTATAATTTGGCATTCTCAAAAGGCTGAATGTGAAATTCCTCCAATTCGTTGAGCTGGTGGAATTGTTTCTCTTCTGTTGCTTGTAGTGCAAGAATTGACTTCTTCAGTGTGCAGTACGTTTTATCTTCAGGCTCCTCAGACAATTGACATGCTTTAAGTTTTTCAGAGAACTTTGCATTGCATTGGAGGTCTGGATGGTACTATTTATCACATCAAGTCTGAAACATTCCTCATTCTCATCATTCGGGAAATTCATGGCTTTAAAAACATTGAATGTTACTTCTTAGTCATGCACCCTCATGGTTAGTTCTCCTTTTTGTAAATCAAAAATGGTTTGACCTATAGCCAAGAATGGTCTCCCAAGGATGATCAACACGTCTTCGTCTTCCTCCATATCAAGGACAATAAAATCTACTGGGAAAATGAATTTGTCAACTTTGACCAGCACATCTTCAACTACACCTCTCGGAAATACGAGCGTTATATCACTAAGTTGTAGAGAGACTGAGGTGGGTATTATTTCTCCAATCTGCAGTTTCCTGTAGATAGAAAAAGGCATCAAGTTAACACTTGCACCTAAATCACACAAAGCCTTACCGAAGTCATGTTCTCCTATGGTGCAAGGAACAGTGAAACTGCCAGGATCTTTCAACTTCGGGGGAAGCTTCCTCTGAATGATAGCGCTACATTCTTCTGACCATGCTACTATTTTGTAATCTCTCAATCTTCGTTTTCGTGAAAGAATGTCTTTCATGATTTTGACATAGTTGGCATTTGTTCTAAAGCTTCTGCAAATGGAATGTTGATATGCAGCTTTTTGAAGATCTCCAGGAATCGAGAAAACTGCTTGTCTAGTTTATTCTTCTGGAGACGATGTGGAAAATGTGAAGGTAGAGTGATCATTTCTTGATCTTTTTCCTTTGCTTCTTTTTCCTCTATCTATGGAACTGCATCGCTGCTTTCTTTTAGAACTTCCTCACCAATTGTTTTGACTCCAACATCTTTGTTGATTTCAGTACCGCTTTTAACATGGTGGCATGACATTGCTCATTCCCAATGTTCCTTGGATTTGGTTCTGTGTTGCTGGGAAGATTTTCTGGCGGTCTGTAACTCTGAGCATTGGTCAGTTGTCCAATTTGATTTTCCAGTGCTTTAATAGAAGCAGATTGACTTTGAATTAATGTTGCTTGGGATTGAAACAAATCATCATACCTAGCTGCTTGAGAGTCATGTTTTGCTTCTATCTTTTTCAATTGGGTCAGCACTTCTGTTATTCCTGTTTCTTTGTCATACTCCTGGTCTTTGTTCTGCTGTTGGAATCCGGGTGGTGGATTGTTCATTTGCCCAGAATTATTGCTTCATGCGAAATTCGGATGATTTATCCACCCTGGGTTATAGGTGTTGGAATATGGATTGTTCCACTGTCTGTTGAAATTGTTGACGTAATTCACCGTTTCTTTATGTTGGTTTGGTTTTGGTGTTCCTCCATATGGTGAACTTATGGATCCAATATTGCTTTGCATGCTAAGAGTTTCCAAGATTTTGCATATCTGATCCAGCTTTTCATTCACTGTTGTGTTGGCTCCAACTTCATAAATTCCAGCAATTCGTTGGATCAAGCTCCTTTCTGTTGGCCACAATGAATTATTGTTAGTCATTTCTTCAATTAGGTTCCAGGCTTGATCTTATCCTTTTGCCATCAAAGCTCCTCCAGCAGCAGCATCAATTGTGGTTCTCATTATTCTAGAAAATCCATTGTAGAAGGTTTGGACTTGTAGCGATTTTGCAATCTCATGGTGAGGACATTTCCTGAGTAAATCCTTGAACCTTTCCCAAGCTTCGCAAAGGGATTCTGAATCTTGTTGCACAAAGGATGTGATGTCATTCCTCAACTTTGCAGTTCTGGCTGGTGGAAAGTACTTTGCAAGGAATTTGGTGGCTAGAGTGTTCCAAGTTGTAATAGAACCTGCTGGTAGTGAATGTAGCCAAGCCTTAGCTATGTCTTTCAAAGAATATAAAAAACTTATAGTCTCATTGCTTCTTCAGCTACTCGGTTGTAGTTGAAAGTACCGAAACTTCCAGGAAGTTGCTGATGTGGGCATTAGGATCTTCAGTTGAGTTCCCCCCAAACTGAACTGACTGCTGAATCATCTGAATGCATGTTTTGATGTCACACGCATTTGCTGGTAATGGAGGAAGTACAATACAAGAAATGAGTCATTCAACCACCGGAATGGTTCTGTCTCGAATAGGAATTGGTGGTGAACCCTCCAAAGGTTCAGGTTCCATATTAACGATTGCTTCTTGGCCTTCTTGCCTTTCCCTTCTCAATTTTCTGATGGTTCTTTCAATCTCTGGGTCAAGCGGTAGGATTTCAAAGCTTCTGGTTCGTCTCATGTAGTGTTTTAGAACCTGAAACACAAGAAAACAAAAATAATAAGTAAAAAGAAAATTAGATGAATGTAAAGGTATCTAATCTCAAAACTAATAGTGAAAGATAAATAAGTCCCCGGAAACGGCGCCAAAAACTTGACCGGCGTTGTCACACGCATATAACGCAAGCGCACGTATCGTTCAAGTAGTATAAAAAGTATTGATCCCACGAGGACTTAATACCGAATCTATTAATTTATGAAGCAAAATTTTTACAAGTATCTAATGGATTGGTTGTTTGATTGGATGATGACTTGGATTGTTGTTAGGGATATGCCCTATACCCAACTTGTGGATGGGCTATATGTACATGTATTTGTAATATTTTCATTAATTAAAAAAATGGCAATCTTTATTATACGTGTCTTACATAACTTATATAAATCATCAACACTGCAATAAAGCCCTTGGAGTAAAAAGACGATGGCTTCCACGCCTTATGAGAATCATTACTCTTAAATGTTAATAGTCATAGTTTTGTGAATAATCTAGTCGTTCACAAAGCGGAGAGACTAACATGATGATATGATCCACCCTTAAGTGGGGTAGCCGATCTCATAGGCTATTAGAGAATATCCGTCCGCTTGGTGTATCACATGGATGCATGAGTTGCTCGTGTCCATTGAACTGACCGCCGAAAGTTTTCATATGGGGTGTTTATCCCATGTGTCTGTGAGAACTTTCATATATTGATTATATGACTAGTCCTTAGACTTGAGGTCTTAACAATCTTATGTGTGGATCAAATAACTTTGACATTCTCATTCCCCGGTTCAAAAGATCCGGTCATAAGGGTATGATTGGGTCATTTGCTGAAACACATGAAGTTTGTAAAGATACAATAGAGAATCGCCACTCTCTCGGATAATATTTTCTTATAAGAGTAGTATTCCAGTTCGCGGGTTGATATGTGTGATCAGTGCTTGAGACTGTGGCCACAACGGAAGAATCATGTGAGATTCTTGGGTTAGCACGATTCATGACACTATCAACATCATACCTTTGACCATATCGGTAGATACTTTCTGTACCCTAGGTCAATATGTGGGGATACAGTGAGGCGAGGGACCGTATCATATGTAAATCGCATACATAATGGGTATATATATTTTTCCTTCTCATTTGGGGGCCTTGGCATGTTGCTAGATGTCAACCTTGGTCATTGAAATCGAACGACCATCTGATCGGAGGATAATTTATGTTCGATTAAATTATCCCGATTCATTTCATGTCCAACTTGAGGGGAACCCAAAAGGTCACACACAACAAAGTCGAAATCAATGGTTAACAGTGCACAGTACAAATATAACAGCATATATGATTGTTGTAGGAATTGATCATAAATGGTTCAATGTGTTTAATTATTGAACAGATCATTTATGAGGTTCCATAGTGGCTTAGGGATTGGTGAATGACGATGGGGGCAGTTTGGGAATTGGAATAAAAAAAAATTACAATTCACATGAATAGTAACATGAATAGTAATTTTTTTATTTGTTTTGAATTCCAATTCAGCCCAAACTCTTATTAGGGTTTTATGATCTCATTAACCACTAAAGTAAGATCCAATGGCTAAGTTTAAATTAGCTTTTATCCCACATTGTATTCTTAATTAATTTTGTTGTCTTTGGAGCACTATATAAACCCAAAGAATTCTTCACAAATTTTTACACCAAACATTTCATATCTTGGGTTTATATAAGTGAGCAACTCAAAAGTTTAAGAGTAAGCCACTAATTTTGAGGATCCTTAAGTCTAATTGTCTAGAGGAACCTCGAGTTAAAATTTTTGAGGTATTTGCCTAGGCTAGCACCAAGGGCAAAATACACGTGCACTCAAGGCGTAGTCTTGCCGTTGAGTTTTGGCTTTGGTGTGTGCATCTTTGGAGGCCACACACTTGGGTGGCTCTTTGGAATGTGGAAGAGCTTGCTGAGTTAGAGAAAAGCTTGTAGATTGGAGGAAGGACTGGAGGAGTCTACGGTTCAAGTACGTCTTTTTCTTTCTTTATTTTATTTAGAGTTCTTATAATAGTTAGCATGTTTAGGTTTATGTTTTTTTTGCATGTTTTTATGAGTTTTATGCTTAGAATATATAGTAACATGCCTAAGCTTGTAGAATAATCAAAACAAATGGGTCTTGGTGATGAGTGGTATTTATATCACTATTTCCCACTCATTTAACCTAATATTTTGTATAGTTTCTTGAGTTTTGTGAACGTTTTGATATGTTTTGTGTTATTTTGTAGATAAAATAAAGTTTGGAAAGCATTGGAGGCAATTTGGGGCAAAAACGGACAAAAATGCGTCAACAGGGATATTTTGGTCTTAAGCGCGTCGCGACGCCCAGAGTTCAGCGTCGCGACTTCTAAAATGCGCCGAACAGTGCTAACATGTGTCGGGTCCACAAATCAGAATCTGAGAAAAGTTTGACTTTGCTAAAATGAGCCGTGCCACGTGTCACCATCACAGCCGACCTGCTAACGTACGTCGTGCCACGTGTCATCATCATATGCTGCCGACACTCAGAGTTGACATGTGTCGCCTCATCATCAGCCATGTCATCGGTCAAAAAGTCAACTTCGACAAGTGTCGCCTCGTCATCCGCCATGTCACAAGGTCAACCAAGTCAACTTGCCACGTCAGCATCAGCCAATCACAGCGTGACACGTGTCGACACGTGTCGCAATTCTATGGTGCCGACAGTCTCTTTCCCACGTGTCGCCACATCACCGCCACGTCAGCATCAATAATTGAGTATTCTATCATTATCTGACACGTGGCGGATAAGAATCTCAGCGACCAATCAGAAGCAGCCACGTGTCACAATAATTGAAGCCCAACAACTCTGCCACGTGTCACCTTATCATCTTATCCAGAATCTTCAAACCAGCGAACCAGAGCGTGCCACGTCGACAAATCCGGCGTCGCGACGCTGAGGCACTGGCGTCGCTACGCTGGATCCTACCGAGGCCTATAAATTGAGCTCGAGATTTCAGAATTCAGTGCACCACTCTCTCTCTTATAATCTTTCTAAAGAGAGAGTTTCTCTCTCTACTTTCTTTTATTTTTAGTTTTTAGTTTTTAGTTTTGTAATTAATTTTAATTACGTTTTGTTAATATATTAATTTAATTTTTACTTTTTACTTTTTACTTGTTACAGTTTTTATTATTTACCATGAGGAGGTAACTCCCCCAGCTAGGGTGAAAGGTAATTCTTTTACTGTTACTATTTAGATTAATCTCCCTTAAAAATAATATATTTACTATTTAAAATATTGACTTAAAAAGGATACCGCCAGATTGGTCGGTTGGTAATTCATTTTAATCTGATTTAAACCTGACTAATAAAGGATACCGCCAGATTGGTCGGTTGGTAATTTAATTTTGGTTCCGCCTTTATGGCTGGTTGGACTTAATTTGACTTAATCAGGTTACCGCCTATATGGCTGGTTGGAAAAAGAATCACAAGTTTATATATTATTTTATGGGAGATATCTAAATTAGTAGTAGTAAAAGTAATTCCTTTTACCTTAGCATTTTATTTTATTGTAATTTACTTTTCAGTATTTACTTTACCGCATTTTTACTTTATGTCTTTTATTTTCAAGTTTTTACTAGCCCTAGTTATGTGTTGTAACTAAATTAGTTATCTGGGGTTGTGATGAAATCCAATATCACCGTTTTATAAGGGTTAGATTATAGCTTGGGTAATATAAATATTTATTTATTGAGTCTTAAACTTAATGCTTTTTCATTAACTGGCCATTAATAAAATTGATCTGGTAAATCTAAAATGAACTAGACATAGGGATTTTAGGTTTCAGCCTTAGACTCAATAGCCCACGATCTTCCTTGAGGATAGATAACCCTTTAATAGATTTCCTTACAGGATAGGAATATACCTGTCGGGCGGGGGTAGCCATAATTGGAACTCAAACTTAATGAATCCATATAATTTGGTTGACATAGACATATGGTTCAATTGGGTTAAACTGGGTATTTGTGTCTGACCATCGACAGAGGCTTACACATAATTTAGTGTTCCAGGTTAATAAATCAATATATTACCCAACTTTAAGATAACCACTTCATCTTTAAAATGATATTGGAAGAAATCACAACCCTAGATAGTTTTTAATATTAAATTTTCTTAAAATCTACTTTCGAACAATGTTATTTACTTGTTTTTAAATTAGAATCGTCACCATTTCAAATCAATCAAACAACCTGTTAGATACTAGTAATCATTTGACCTCATAAAATTAATAGATTAGATATTAAGTCCTCGTGGGATCGATATTTTTATACTACTTGAACGATACGTGCGCTTGCGTTATACGTGTGTGTTTACGCCGGTCACTTGGGCAAATGGAAAGCAGCATAATAATTTTTATTTTCCACTGCGCATTCGCGGCCGCTTCCCACAGTGGTATCAGCGCGCCGTTTTTGTTTTGATTACTTCTCTCTCATTTGAACTCGAAATTGGGTTTTTAAGAGCTCGTTGGAAAGCTAACACCCTAAACCTAATTTTAGGCACATGTTTTGCATGATTTGGTTAAGATTTGAATTGTGAAATTGCATTTAAAGTTCACGCGTCTGCAGAAAAACGTGAATAGTAAATTTATTTGAATAAAATAAAATGTAATATCATAATTAAATATTAATCAAAGTTATTTAATGCCTAAAATAATTCCAACATATTAAAACTCATATGTTTTATGATTCTATGTATGATTAGAATTGGCATGATTTTTTTAGGGTGCAAGCATCTAGAGACTTTCTAAGAAATAGAGAGTGGATTGCTTATCCCTTAGCTAATTAATTATTCCGTGATGAACTTAGAGATTTATTACCTTTAAGGCTAATAAATATAAATCACTTGTTTATAATAAAAGACATTATAAAAGATACAAGTAGGTTGGGACCAAGGGGTTAATAAAACTTTCCAAACTAAAGTTAATTTAACCAAAGGTATTACTAGAGTTAGATAATGATTTGGTGTCTTCCTTCACTCACTACCTTTTTATAGCCAAAAGGAAAAGCTGTGAAGACATCTAGATAATCATTTACTCAAAGCTTACCTTAAAGCATATTTAAAGTGTTGGACTAATTTGGAGGATCTATTGTTTATTACTGTCACCAAGGCAATAAGAGCCTAAGAGGTAAGGGTATTTAAGAGAGTTCGCTCCACCCTCCCTCTGGGGAATTTTCAATGGAGGAATCCGTTTGACATTTATTCACTTAAACTTGCTAAAATCCTCAATAATAATTTGAGTCTAAAATTTGCCTCCCATTGTAAAGCATAGACCCAAAGGGCTTAAACCGTATTGGCAGGACTAGGCTTTATCAGACTGACCAATACCAATTTGTCCCTAAATTATACTATTGACAATGGTTTCACTTTTCTGAGTCATAAGACGCAGCGACCCTTAGGCGTGGTCTTATAACTTAGTGGCAAAGATTGGGTGTCCACAAGGACTAGTATAAGTTATGGCATGTTTGTGATTTATATCATAAATTGGTTGGGAACCTACCAAATTATCATATTTTATAACGACTGGCCCTAGTCGGAGTTATGAAATGATGATAATGGGATCCTTGCCCACAAGAAATCCATTATATTGGGGTTGAAACGATTTGCTTAAAATTTTAAAACAATTGAGTGGGAGCAACTTCATAATATTAAAAGCCCATGTTATTATGAAACATTAATGAAAACATATTCCTAATTTTAACATTTTCTCTTAACAGATGGGTTAAAATATTTCACAAACATTCAAATGGAAAATAGAGTATCACTTCGTTCCATCCTTGATGAGCATAAGCTCAAAGGGGACAACTACAATGACTGGTTTAGACGCCTTAAAATTGTCTTACGAAAAGAAAAGATTTTATATGTTCTTGAAAGCCCATTTCCCCCTGAACCCGCAGAAGATGCTGACAAAGATACATTTGATGCTTGGAAGAAACACGTCGATGATGATGAGCAAGCAGTTTGCATAATGCTTGGCTCTATGTCGGACGAACTTCAGAAAACTCACGAAGATATGGATGCTCAAACCATCATCTTTCACTTGAAGGAGTTGTATGCAACTTCTGTTCATACCGTGAGATTCCAAGTGTCATGTGCCTTATTCCAAACAAGTATAAGGAAGGATCTGTTAGTGGACATGTGTTTAAGATGATTGGCCACATTGAAAAATTGGCCAACCTCAGGTTCATCATGGATCATGAGATAGGTCACGATCTAATTCTTCAGTCCTTACCAAAGAATTCTCTAACTTTATTATGCAGTTTCATCTATTTGATAAAGAAGTTACTTTAGCAGAATTGCACAATCTGATAAAACAAGCAGAAAATGACTTGAAACCAGAGCTTAAAAACTCCGTCATGCTTACAGTATGGACCTGAAGCCACGAGGCCCAAAGAAAAATAAGGGCAAGCCCAAGGCTCCAGATCACCTAAAGCTCAATGGTAAGGTGGAGAAGAAAAAAGGAAAGGGGAAATGTTTTTTTTTGTGGAAAGAATGGTCATTGGAAGAAAGACTGCAGATCCTTGAAAGCCAAGGAAGCTAGGAAGCCCAAGAGGCCAAGAAGCCCAATGCTTCAGGTATGTTGTATATGATTGAACTATATTCTCAAAACTCTGAACCTTCTACTTGGGTGCTTGACACCGGTTATGGGACTCACTTGTGTAACAATGTGCAGGGCCTGAGAAACAGTAGGAGACTCCGTCATGGGGAGGTTGACTTACGCATGGGTAATGGAGCAAAACTGGCTGCATTGTGTGTGGGGACTTATTAATTAGTTTTGCCGAATGGCTTAGTTTTAGACTTAGAAGATTGTGTTTATGTACCTTCTCTAGTAAAGAACATCATTTCAATTTATTCCTTATGTAATAAAGGCTTTTCATGCCTAATAAGTTGTAATGAATGTTCTATTTATTTCAATGAAATAAAATATGGAGATGGTATTTCGAATAATGGTATCTATGTCTTACAAACTAACAAAGAATGTTCAACCTCTAATATATACAACGTTAACTCGAATAATCTCAATGAATCACTTCTATAGCACAGTCGCGTAGGTCATATCAATGAAATAAGATTAACTAAGCTACATAAGGATGGGTATTTCAAACCCTTCAGATATAAATCTTATGGAACTTGTGAGTCTTGTTTACTTGGTAAAATGACCAAATTACCTTTCAAAGGTAAATGACAGCGTGCAGCGGAGACATAAGAACTCATACACTCTGATGTTTGCGGACAATTGTCAGTCACCACTAGAGGTGGATTCTCCTACTTCATTACCTTTATCGATGATCATTCGTGATATTGGTATGTGTACCTTATGCGGTACAAATCTGAAGCCTTTGATAAAATCAAAGACTTCAAGGCTGAAGTAGAAAACCAGCTTAATAAAAGTATTAAGTCACTAAGGTCTGACCGAGGTGGTGAATACTTAAGCAACGAATTTCAAGATTACTTGAGAGAAAATAGCATTGTTTCCAGGGGAATCCTCCGGGAACTCCACAGCATAATGGGGTATCCGAAAGGAGAAATCAGACATTATTAGATATGGTCCGATCAATGATGCTAGGCACGGATCTACCACTTTCATTTTGGGTCTTGCTTTAGAAACTGTAACACTACTACTAAACCAAGTTCCTTCCAAGACTGTTAGTCAAACACCATATGAGTTATGGTCTGGGAAACGTCCTAGTCTTAGTTGTCTAAGAATTTGGGGATGTGACACATATGTCAAACTCACACAAACTAACAAATTGGATGATAGGGAATTTAAATGTAAGTTTGTAGGATATGCCTTGAACTCAAGAGCATACATGTTCTACTTCCCAAATGAACAAAGAACATTTGTCTCACGAAATGCTAAATTTCTAGAGAATGAATTCCTTCTCAAGAAATATAGTGGGAGTAGACTTGACCTCGATGAGGTACGAGAAGAACAAACTAACATAGAACTAAACCTCATGCCCCTTAAAATGGAAGCGACGGAACAACCACAAGGTTATGAACTCAGAAGGTCTGGTAGGGAAAGACATGAGCCTGAAAGATATGGTTTCCATATTGATGAGGAACATGATCAGGTCATTGATAATGACGATCCCACCGGTTATGATGAAGCAATGCGTGACATTGATTCAGTCAAGTGGCTTGAGGCCATGAAATCCGAAATAGACTCTATGTATCAGAATCAAGTCTAGGACTTGGTAGATGCACCTGAAGGGATAAAACCCAAAGGCTGCAAGTGGATTTACAAGCGAAAAACTGATGCAGAAGGCAACATCCAAACCTATAAGGCTAGGTTGGTGGCGAAAGGTTATAGACAAATCCAAGGAATTGACTATGACGAAAACTTCTCGCTTGTTGCAATGATAAAGTCCATTCGAATTTTACTGGCACTGGCTGCACACTTTGATTATGAGATTTGGCAAATGGATGTCAAACAGCTTTCGCTTTCCTTAATGTGAACCTTGAAGAGGAAGTCTATATGACACAACCAGAGGGGTTTTCATCTAAGGATGATCATAATAAAGTATGCAAGCTTAAACGATCCATTTATGGACTCAAGCAAGCCTCCAGAAGTTGGAATATACGATTTGATAAGACAATCAAAGAATTTGACTTCATCAAAAATGTAGACGAGCCTTGTGTTTACAGGAAAATTAGTGGGAGTGCTGTTGTATTTCTTGTATTATATGTCGATGACATATTAATCATCGGGAATGATATTCCTATGCTGCAAGCCACCAAGCAATGGTTATCTCAGAATTTCCCCATGAAAGATTTGGGAGAAGCAGCCTACATCCTCGGCATTAAGATCTACTGTAATAGATCTAAGAGGTTGTTAGGACTTTCTCAATCTACATACATAGATAAAGTTTTGAAAAGATTCAAAATGGAAGATTCCAAAACGTAATTTACCTACTTGTCATGGAATCAAATTATCTAAGGAGCAATGTCCACATACTCCTTCAGATAGAGAGCGTACGAGTAGGATCCCTTATGCTTCAGCAATATGATCGATCATGTATGCCATGCTATGTACAAGACCTGATGTCTCTCATACTCTTAGCGTAACGAGCATGTATCAGGCAAATCGTGGTGAGCAACATTGGGCAGGTGTCAAAACAATCCTCAAGTATCTGAGAAGAACTAAGGATGTGTTTTGACATACGGAGATTGTTATGAGATGAAAGTTATTAGTTTATGATGCGAGCTTTCATACCGATAGGGATATCTGTTTACTTTGAATGGCGGTGCTGTCAGTTGGAAAAGCTCAAAGCAGTCAACTACAGCGAACTCCACCACTGAAGCCGAGTATATTGCAGCATCTGAGGCTGCTAAAGAAGAAGTCTGGATAAAGAAGTTCATCACGGAGCTGGAAGTAATAAGACGATGGCTTCCAAGCCTTATGAGAATCATTACTCTTAATGTTCCTAGTCATAGTTTTATGAATAATCTAGGCGTTCACAAAAGGGGAGAGACTAGCATGATGATATGATCTGCCCTTAAGTCGGGTAGCCGATCTCATAGGCTACTAGCGGAGATCCGTCCGTATGGTGTATCACATGGATGCATTAGTTGCTCGTGTCCATCGAACTGACCGCCGAAAGTTTTCATATGGAGTGTTTATCCTATGTGTCTGTGAGAACTTTCATGTATCGATTATATGACTAGTACTTGACTTGAGGTATTTACAATCTTATGTGTGGATCAAATAACTTTGACATTCTCCTTCCCAGGTTCAAAAGATCCGGTCATAAGGGTATGATTGGGTCATTTGTTGAAACACATGAAGTTTGTAAGGATACAATAGAGAATCGCCACTCTCTCGGATAATATTTTCTTATAAGAGTAGTATTCTATTTCGTGGTTTGATATGTGTGATCAGTGCTTGAGACTGTGGCCACAGCGGAAGAATCATGTGAGATTCTTGGGTTAGCACGATTCATGACACTATCAACATCATACCTTCGACCATATGGGTAGATATTTTATGTACCCTAGGTAAATAGGTGGGGATACAGTGAGGCGAGGGATCGTATCATATGTAAATCACATACAGAATGGGTATATATATCTTTCCTTCTCATTTTGGGGCCTTGGCATGTTGCTAGATGTCAACCTTGGTCATTGAAATCGAACGACCATCTGATCGGAGGATAATTTATGTTCGATTAAATTATCAAGATTCATTTCATGTCCAACTTGAGGGGAACCCAAAAGGTCACACACAACAAATTCGAAATCAATGGTTAACAGTGCACAATACAAATATAACAGCATATATGATTGCTGTAGGAATTGTTCATAAATGGTTCAATGTGTTTAATTATTCAACAGATCATTTATGAGGTTCCATAGTGGCTTAGGGATTGGTGAATGACGATGGGGGCACTTTGGGAATTGGAATAAAAAAAATACTATTCACTTGAATAGTAATGTGAATAGTAAAAAAAATTTATTTGTTTTGAATTCCAATTCGGCCCAAACACTTATTAGGGTTTTATAATCTCATTAAACCACTAAATAAAGATCCAATGGCTAAGATTAAATTAGCTTTTATCCCACATCGGATTCTTAATTAATTTTGTTGTCTTTGGAGCACTATATAAACCCAAAGAATTCTTCATAAATTTTTACACCAAACCTTTCATATCTTGGGTTTATAAAAGTGAGCAACTCTAAAGTTTAAGAGTAAGCCACTGATTTTGAGGATCCTTAAGTCTAATTAACTAGAGAAACCTCGAGTTAAAAGTTTTAAGGTATTTGCCTAGGCTAGCACCAAGGGCAAAATACTCAGGCACTCAAGGCGTAGTCTTGCCGTTGAGTTTTGGATTTGGTGTGTTCATCTTTGGAGGCCACACACTTGGGTGGTGCTTTGGAACGTGGAAGAGCTTGCTGAGTTCGAGAAAAGCTTATAGATTTGAGGGAGGACTGGGTGAGTCTACCGTTCAAGTAAGTCTTTTTCTTTCTTTATTTTATATAGAGTCATCATTACTGAAAAGTAAAAACTGAAAATTAAAGAAAGAAAAGTATTGTGCGTAAAAGTAAATTGTTGAAAGTAAAGACTGAAAAGTAAAGAAATGAAAGTGCAAAAGCGGAAATTAATTACTCAAAGTTGTAAATAAACAAGCAAGATACAATCTTATAAGTATTCTTAAGGAATTACATAGAAGAATGTATGAAATGAAACTGAAATTTCGGCCTCTATTTATAGGGAAAGATTGCTCTGCGCGTCGCGACGCATGACCATTGCACGTCGCGATGCGCTGACGTGACACACGCTCATTGGATGCTTTGATCTGTTATCTGCTAATGTGGTTTAAGGAATCTGTCGGCCTAATAGAATGCTGACACGTTGCAGATTTGGATGATTAACTCAATAATTATGCTGACGTGGCGATGATGTGGCGATGTGGTTTGTTGGCAGCATGTGATAATGACACGTGGCGCAATGTGATTTTTTGATGATGACATGGACGACACGTGGCATAATGACTCGGTATGCTGCTGACATGGATGACACGTGGAAGACACGTGGATGACACATGGCTGATGATGATTGTTGGAAACATGTGATGGTGACACATGGCACGACGTACGTTAGCAAGATTATTGTGATGATGACACGTGACAGGCGCACGTTAGCATCCTGAGCATTTTAGCAAACTTCTAAGATTTTGACATCTATCTCTGGTGCACGTTAGCAAGCTTTGGCGTACGTTAGTGGTCGTGACTCGTCGTTCGTGTCGCAACGTGTGAAATGATAATTTTGCCTTTTTTTTGTTCTTTTTCACTATTTTGGCCCCGAATCACCTTGAGAGAGTCCTGAAACTTTATTTATCTACAAAATAACACAAAACACATCAAAATATTCACAAAACTCGAGAATCTATACAAAATATTAGGTCAAATGAGTGGGAAATAATGATACATTTACCACTCATCATTGGCCTAAGTCAAGATCATTGTTTATCGCTGATGTGTTTGAACCATGAAAGCTTTGTTAACATCACATGTCTTGGGCATTTGTGACTTGTTGGCCAAAGTCAAGGTCACTTATGTTCATCGACGTGGATTACGAAGTTTTCCCACTGTCAATGGGTCGCGCTTAACTGAAATCCTTAAACTTGTTGAGCCAAAGCCAAGGCTTAGTTGATTCAGAGGAAACAGGTTAGGAAATATATTGGATATATGTTTCGGACTTGGATGTCCACCTACCGGATCTAGGAATTGGATGGGATCCAATTGATCTTAGAGATCTACCTAGTTAAATTTTATACAACTTGTTGGCCAAAGTCAAGGTTGTGTATTATTTAACGGCATCCTAGCCCACTAGGAAACTAGGTTTTCCGAGTACTCAACAGAGGGTTAGAGGCTCACCGAAAAATAGTGGGAGGCTAGTATTAAATTTTCAATTTCGTTTAATACTCGCTAATATGCGCGCTCTATTATTATTTATCGTCTTTATATATATATTAGTTGGACTAATATTATTTTATTGTTTTCTTTGAATAGTTGGACTGTACTCAAACACTACTCCACTTGTAATTGGTTATATAGTTGGACTATAGTAACCATTGCATTTTGAGTGTACCCGAAATATTTGATTGGATAGTTGGACTATAACAATCAAAATGGCTGGAAAGATTAGCGTTAGGGACATAATCATGGGCAAAAATGTCTTTAACGACATAAATTTTCCAGACTGGGAGATGAATCTCATGATAGTCCTGGGAGCTGAGAAGTTGCTCTATGTTATAGAGAGACCTCTTGGGCCTGAGCCCAGACTTGAGCGACCAGTTGATCATGAGTTTTGTAAGACTCATCGAGATGATAACTTTACTGCTCAATCTGTCATGCTTGCTGCAATGAATCCTCAATTTCGTCGTCAAAATAAGGGATTGGATCCTTATTTTATGATGTTGAAATTGATGGATCTTCAAATATCTAATCTTAGATCTCAGAAGTATTAATTGTAAAAGAAGCTCTTTCGATCGCGTATGTCAGATGGTACATCTGTCAAACACTACGTGTCACAGATGATTGCTGACATCGAACAGCTGGGTCAGCTGGGCATTACCTTCGAGGCTGAGACTTCTATAGATTTGATCTTACAGTCTCTGCCCGATTGATGGGGTGGGTTCATCATGAACTATAATATGATGAACCAAGAGAAAACTCTTGGATAGTTAATGGCTATGTTGAAAGAGGCAGAGCCAGAGTTTCAAAAAGGCAAGAAGATCTTACTTCGACATCCAAGAAGGACAAGGCTTGGCCGAAGGCTTCTGGGGGTGTGAATAAGAAGAAGGGCAAGACTAAATCATCACAGTCTTCTGGGAAGACAAATGACATATCCCAAGACGCTTGCCTACACTGTGGAAAATGGGGTCACTGGAAGTGTGACTGCCATAAGTACCAGGCGGACTTGAATGAAACGAAGGCGGGCAAGGCTCCGGCTTCAGGTATGATTGTTATTGTAATAAACATGTCCACTACTGGTTTTAAAAATTGGATTTTTGATACTGGATGTGGTACTCACATATGTACTGATGTGCAGGATCTGCAGATTAGCAGGAGACTGGCTTCAGGAGAGATCAACCTGCGAGTCAGAAATGGGACGAGAGTCACCATTTTGGCCTTTGGAACCTATGTTTTGAATCTGCCCTCGGGGCATGTACTAACATTAGGGGATTGTTATTTTGTACCTAGTTTGACTAGGATTATCATCTCTGTATCTCGTTTAACCTGAAGCGGGTATACCTTTGTATTCCGGAACACTGGGTGTTTTGTATATAAAGATGATAATTTGATATGTACAAAAGATGTGAATAATGGTCTTTATATTTTGAATATAAATGAATCTCAAACATATAACATGACAAACAAAATGCTCAAATTGAGAAAAATAGATGAAACTTATTTGTGGCATTGTCGTCTGGGACACATTAACAAAACTCGTATATCCACACTTTCAAAGAATGGATACTTGGATGGATTTGATCCTAATTCATTTGATGTCTGCGAATCTTTTTAATTATGTAAAATGCTTAAACACCTATTAGTGGTAAAGGTGTACGTGCCACAAAACTGTTAGCCCTCGTTCATAGTGACGTATGCGGGCCCATGTCTAGCCAAGCTAGAGGTGGATATGAATACTTCGTAACCTTTACGGATGATGGATCGCGTTATGGTTATGTGTATCTTATGAAACACAAGTCGGAAACTTTTGAGAAATTTAAAGTGTTTCGACACGAAGTAGAAAAACAGACTGGCGAAAGTATTAAAACATTGCGGTCGGACCGTGGTGGAGAATACTTAAGCAATGAGTTTCAAGATTACTTGAAATAATATGGTATTCTTTCACAGTGGACTCCTCCCAAAACACCTTAATTGAACGGTGTGTCTGAAAGGAGAAACTGAACTTTGTTGGACATGGTAAGGTCAATGATGAGTCACACGGAGCTACCAATTTCCTTCTGGGGATACGCATTATACAATGCAATACTTATTTTGAATAAGATTTCGTCAAAGTCTGTTGGACAGACTTAATATGAAATATGGACAGGAAAGAAACCAGGTTTCTCATTCCTGAAGATTTGGGGATGCTGGGCATATGTTAAACGTTTGGATAGTACCAAACTAGAACCCAAATCGGATAAGTGCCTATTTGTAGGTTATCCTAGGGAAACCAAAGGATATTACTTCTACAACCCACAGGAGAACAAAATATTTGTTGCTCTTCATGCAGTTTTCCTAGAAAAGGAATTCATGAATGCAGTGATAAGTGGGAGGAAATTAGAACTCGATGAAAATCGGAGTGATACTGTTCATGGCACCGACCCCCTCACGGAACACGAACAGTATATCAGGGATGAGACTGTTCCACAATCTTCTAATACATAAGAACCGCGTAAGTCGGAGATAGTCAGAAAATAACCTGAGAGGTATGGGTTTCTGATCTCACCTCATGTAGATATTAATCTTATTGAGGAAGATGAATCGGCTACGTATTAGGAAGCGATACAAGGTATCGACTCCACTTTATGGCAAGAAGTCATGAAGTCCGAAATGGATTTTATGTATACCAACCAAGTTTGGACACTGGTTGATGTACCAGAAGGCATTAAGCCTATTGGTAGTAAATGGGTTTTCAAAAAGAAGACGGACATGGAAGGCAACATACAAACGTACAAAGCTAGGCTTGTAGCTAAAGGGTATCGTCAACGACATGGTGTCGATTACGATGAAACCTTTTCACCTATTTCCATGATTAAATCCATTCGGATAATGCTTGCTATTGCTACATATTTCAATTATGAAATATGGCAGATGGATGTCAAAACCGCTTTCCTTAACGGAAACTTTTTAGAGGATGTTTATATGCAACAACCTGATGGTTTTCTCATACCAAAACATGCAAACAAGGTTTGCAAGTTAAACCGATCCATTTATGGATTAAAGCAAGCATCGCGTTCTTGGAACCAACGTTTTGATGAGATCATAAAAGAATATGGTTTCATTCAACACCGAAGATGATTCTTGTGTATATAAGAAGGTTAGTGGGAGCGCACTGACATTCAGTGTCTTATACGTTGATGATGTATTGTTTCTTGGCAATGACATTCTCATGCTACAATCGGTGAAAGCTTGGCTTTCATTAAAATTCTCCATGAAAGACCTGGGAGAGGCAGCCTTTATTCTAGGAATAAAAATCTATTGGGATAGATCTAGAAAGCTACTTGGACTTTCCTATAGCTCGTACATTGACAAAGTGTTGAAGAGATTCAACTTAGATCAGTCCAAGAGGGGGCTGCTTCCGGTGTCACATGGTGTCTCTCTATCTAAGGATATGTGTCCTAAAACTCAAGATGAGAGAGATGCAATGATTCGGATCTTATATGCTTCAACATTCGGATCGTTCATGTATGCCATGATATGTACGCGACCTGATGTCTCATATGTTTTGAGCATGTGCAGTCGCTATCAGGCCGATCCAAGTGATGGTCACTGGATTGCTGTAAAGAACATCCTTAAGTATCTTAGACGAACTAAAGATGCTTTCTTAGTCTATGGGGAATGAGAACTTGATGTGACTAGGTTCGCCGATGCAAGTTTCCAAACCGATAAAGACGACTGTAAGTCGCAATCGGGGTACATATTTTGTTTGAACAACGGAGCAGTGAGCTGGAAATCTTCCAAGCAAGAGACTGTCGTCGATTCAACAACAGAAGCGGAATATATTGCTACAGCTGAGGCAGCAAAAGAAGCAGTTTGGATCTGGAAATTCCTAATTGGATTAGGAGTAGTTCCGTTAGCAGCTGAGCCCGTAACTTTGTATTGTGACAATAATGGGGCTATCCCACAGGCTAAGGAACCACGGTCTCATCAAAGATCCAAGCATGTACTTTGATGATTTCATCTGATTCGTGAGATCATACATCGTGGCGAAGTGAAGATCGAGAAGATCGCATCAGATGATAACATTGCAGATCCGTTGACGAAAGCTATATCTCAGCAAAAGTTTGAGCGACATGTACATAGTTCATGTGTTAGGTACCTGAGTGATTGGTTATAGGCCAAGTGGGAGATTGTTGGACAATTATGATCCATAGCATCACTATTTGTAAAGAACATTGTGTTTTTGTACAAATTAACTATGTGACAAAAGGAAATTGATATTTTATCATTATTGTAATTGGATTACTTGGATATATATAATGATAAAAGTCCATATGGTTAAATCGGATTAATAAGATATGAGAGAGTATTAATCCACGAACGGTTTAATCATTAAATATTCATAGTCGTAGTATTATCGAGACTAGACATCGATAATGCTGAATAGACAAGTATTACACTTGTGCGAGTTATGGAAGCTTAACAGTATAGTTCTCATATATTTAGGTATTGGATACTTATGCAAGTTTAATAAGAGGTTTTGTTAGCCATTGGACCGGGAACAGTTTCGTTCTGGATAAACCCACTAGGAATCTCATTGGTAGTATGACTCTGTGTCTATAGGAATCTGAATCAAGGTAGGTGTATGGGATCTGTAACCTGAGACTTACGTCACTATTACTTGCGACAATCAGTTTACTTTGGTATTGGTCGTCCGGAGCTTTAACAGATTCTGTGTACGCATGTATTGGGTTTACTGAGAATTGTAGTGTATTAGATGTGATGTCAAGATGATAGTATCACTTCAGTCATATGGAGATGATGGTCACACAGGATACGGAACTAGTACTCTTAAAAGTTGCAGTATCGGAAAAGTATGACTAGGTCATGACTTTCCGATTACAGAGACTAGTTACTCGGGATCCGATATATGCTTCGTACGGGGCAGACACAGCGCCATCTCTAGGCCGAGCATGTGACATCTGATACTGGATCGTATTACACATTACATTAGTATTACTACGCCTGATAGAGATAATATTCCTCGGCGGATATTTCTGGAGAATTGGGTAGGCACGGTGCTTTGCTAGAAGCCAACCATGTCTTGTAAATTGGTGAGAACGTGGTATGGGGTACACATGTGTTCGGATAGTCCGACAACCGTATTTGCTGCAAACATATCCAGGAATCTCTTGGGTCGCTTCCCAAAGATTCACCAATGACATTTGACTCATATAGAATCAATATGGGATTAATTATGAGAGAGAAAATTAATCTGGGATTATTTGCGGTAAAAATTAATCTGGGATTAAATTCGTATAGAAGAGAGAACGCGATTAATTTAGAATTAATCGATAAAATAAATTTAATAATTAAATTGGATTTTTCTATTTAATTTATTTATTTGGGCTAAAATAATATATCGGATATATTAATTGAAATTGGATTTCAATACGAAATTAAAATTGGATTTTAATTCGAGCAAACGAATTAATTTGGAATTAATTCGTAAGCGACTATCGTAATAATTTTGCTAGGCATAAATATTTAATTAAATTGGATTTAATTATATAGCGACAGTAAATTTGTTTAATTTGGAATTAAACGAACCCGGGCCCAAGTCAAGTTGTGTGTTGTGTAAGCCAACTTACATTTGGAATTTAAAAGTGGTGGGACCCTTGACTTACATCACTTGTCAAAGTGTGATGGAAGTAGTTGGAAATTTTAAATGTTGCATTTAAAACACACAACAGCCAACTTGACCAACTATTCACTCATCTCTCTCCATCTCTTGCTCTTGGCCGAAACACTCTCTCTTTGGGAAGAAAATTTTGCTTCAAATTTTCTTGAAAGCTGGCACTTGGAGGGTCAAATGAGGTGTTAGGGAAACTCACCCAAGGGTTTAACAACAAATAAACAAGCTTGGAGCTTCATCCAAACAAGGAATTTTTAAAATTCTCTCCAAATCAATGTAAGTATTTTCGTAACTTTACTTGATTCATTCACACTTAAAATCATGTTTAGGATCTTGGAAGCATGT
Source organism: Zanthoxylum bungeanum (assembly GCA_019454045.1). Taxonomy (NCBI): domain Eukaryota; kingdom Viridiplantae; phylum Streptophyta; class Magnoliopsida; order Sapindales; family Rutaceae; genus Zanthoxylum; species Zanthoxylum bungeanum. The sequence continues at coordinate 9,715 of SKCR01019498.1, read as the reverse complement.
CTCAGAGACAAACATTATCAACAATACAGAATAAAGGAAAACAAAAGCAACAATTTTCATAAAATTACGCAATGCCTTAGTTATGGATTTTTAACCCAGCAGTGTCTCTCACTACTTTACGTAATACCGTAATCCCCAACGGAGAACGGGAATTCAATAATTAAATCGAATTCCATAGTGAGAGTAGGATCCTATGAATATATTTTGACTCACAGCTTTGGCACGATCTCGCCTACGTATATTCATTAGGTAGACAACTTATTGTCAATCACTCATCGGTGACTCCTAATTTTGGTCCTGACCGTTTCTCGTTATGACAGCTTTGGCACGTTTACAAGGTGGCGTATCAAGGCTTCACTTGCCAATGACAAACTCAAGTTACCGATGTAGTCCTGACAGCTTTGGCACGTTCAAGATTTCCATTTTCACTTGAATTTGTCTAGTATCAATTATACATCCGGCATGGATAAAATTCTATCAACTACACCCTCACTGCTTTAGCACTTTCTCGAATGCAGCCATAGAAAGATACCCATAAACCGTATTGACAAGACGGAACAAGAAACATGCATCCAATACACATTACTTTACAGCCTTATTTAATATGGGGTATTCCTCAAGGAAGCATTATTCTACATCATATGCAGAATTTTAATCTATATCATTTTCTAAACAATTCAATTCCACCATTAGAAAACATAACTTAAATTAACTATTAAATTTTTGTTACGTTTCCCGTTAGCGTAGAACCAAAAAGTCAAGAAACATATAGATTACGTGTATGTTCAAACATCAAAATTGGATTATATATCATACATCAAGCATGATTAATGTAATGGATGAAGGATCAGACCTACTCTGATACCATTTTTGTTGGGATTTTGGCGCGGGGGCAGTGAAAGCTCGCAGTTCGGGCGAAATCATAATTTTAAAACTTTTTAGATTACCAAATAAATTATTCAATATCCAATATGAATAATTCATTCATATTTCACCTAAACATATTTATTCGATATCAAATAACGACATAAATAGTTAAGAAACATCGCGAAACGTTTACGAAAATGTTTTTCCGTAAAATGGCCTAAAACACATTTTTGACCGAACCGACCACCCAATACACATGAGGGCTGCCCAGGTCAGCCTCAATAGTATTAGGGCAGTTCATGGGCTGCCCAAATAGTGAAAAATTCACTGTTTGGCCAGCCGTCACGCAGTTGCCACAAAAGTCACCCGGTAACGCCATTTTTCGCTGTTTTCACTTATTTCAACTCCGAAATAATTTCCAGCAATTGTTCCAACACCCAAAACACATCCAATACATTTATATGACATTATTTTCATCACCATATGAACAATATTTCCAGATCTGATCCAGAAGTAAAAATATCAATTTTTTCATGCTTAAAATCCAATTTTCCAATATTAATCTAATTAATCTTAACACCAACCAAAGTCACCACAAATGAACCACCCAAGAACAATTCTAGGCATTACAAGAGTGATCATAACACTCTAGAATTGCAATTTATCATCAAATCATAAAATTGAATCTATATTACAATAATATCATCCAATATTACTTCACACATGCTCAAAACCTTCCCATCCATCCTCCAAATCCAAAAGCCACAAATTTATAGAAAAGAAGAAACCCTAGGATCTCACTGATCATCAAGAAACAAGAAATATATTTTCTAAGCTTAGGGATTTGTAGAATTACCTTTAATCATCTAATTCCTTAGCTTTTTTTCTTGATTTTTCTTCCTTTTCTTTCTTGAATCATCAAGTGAATTTAAGAGGTATTTGGAAGTGAAGATTTTCGACCAAGCAAGCCATTAAGGAGAAAAGAAAAAAATTTCCGCTTTTAAAATGTGATAGCCGACTTACCTAAGGGCAAAATAGTCATTTTTGTATTTTAATTTCATTAAATTAAAATCAAGATAAGATAAGATAAGCTTTAAGTTTGAAAAATCAAATTTACACACTTAAGCTTAATTAAAACATGCCACATGTATAAATAATAATTAAACATATTGCATAACATTTATGTAATATGGATATTATTTAATTATTCAAATATTTAGTATTTAAATATATAAATAAATAATTAATATAATTATTATTATATATGTATTTTTATTTACATTAAATAACAAATACATATATTAATGGCATGTGTCAAAGTCTCATTTGATAATTAATTAATGTGTATCTAATCCAATTATGTATCAAATACAAATACACAATAATTATGATTGACCAAAAATGCCCTTATGCATGTGTTTTCGTTTAACCGATTAAATTATTCGAATTAACTCATTTAATCTGATGAAGTATTATGAATAATATGTATTATTCATAACGCGTTGCCCAATTTCTCAACGAGTACACTTCATATTGTGGGACTCTCTAAGTTTAGGTTTATCCATCACGAAATCCAATTTCGTGTCCATAATTCACCCACTCATGAAATATGACGACCACGGATAATCTCGCTAAACTATGAAAGTCAAGGTCATTGCTTACGTATAATCCCTCAGTCACATGCTATCCATATTATACCTGGGATATAGATAAGAACGTCAAATTTGTATGGTATAATATAGTCGACTTTCAAATTGACGATCTCTAAATAACCCTCAAAACTGATTTACGAAGTTATACCACGGTCATGGATTTACTAGATCGTAAACATGTGCAGGATACCTATGCCCTCTACATAAGACTGATATATTCTATCTTGATATGCACAGGATATCATTAGCATCAGTCCACACCCAACGAACGGGCAGAGGTCTGATCTAAATAGATCGTGTGAAGTGAATGCCATCAAAGTGTGGAGGATAACTCATATATCCACAGTGGTATCTCAAGTTGAAGGACCACTATGCTCGCTCAACTCGAGAAGATTCCTATTGACGTTGGTGTACCATCTATTAGGAAATCTTCAGTGAGTCGTTCAGTGTTTATCAAATAAACACCTACATGTCTATACGAGTCTCCCGAGACTCATGGTTCATTGGGATAAACCATCGGACCAAGTCACGATATACAACATGTACTGGTCTTATCAGATTTTACTAACCGACCCGTGTTAGTAAACCTTGACCATGAACTTTATTTAAGGATATACAACTTATAGTGACGCTTCCCAATGTCAATTACAAACTACGTTGTAATTGCGCACTACGTTGTAAATCCTAGGGTCTTTGTCTAATATACACGTATCACTAAATCTGATTAGATTCAATCTAACCATAATTAGATATCTAATCATAATTAGATATCTAATCTCAATTAGATCGAATATGTATATAAAAGACAAGAGGTGATACCATTAAATAAGTAATATTATGGAAAAATGAATTGTTCACATTTCTGAATCGGACATAAATACGATCCGGATTTGCACTCTGAGCACCAACCCTAACAAGATGTTGGTTCATCAACCCTTCCTTACCCTCAGAAGCTGACTTATTTTCAACTTTACGAGGTTCAAGAATGGGTCGTTCGATGACCTTACCACTACGAAGAGTAATAACTGATTTAACTTGGGATTCAGTTGTGGTTGTTTAGGAAACTTCCTTTCTGATGAATGGTTAATGCATATATGAATTTGGCAAATGTATTTTTCAGATCACTCAATGTTGGTTATTGATGGCTAATTGTTTCTCAATGAATGTCTGCAAGGTATCGTTAATAGTTTTCCTAGGAGCTGGGACATATGGTGCATAATTCTAAGAATTTTGGAAATTCTAGTGTACTTGAAGAGATGGTTGTGATAATTGTGCTTGGTTATCATTTTTCCAATTGAAGTTTGGATAGTTTCTCTAACCAGAATTATAGATTTATGAGTATGGGTTTGGATTTGGTCTCTTGAATATGTTTTTGGAATTAACTTGGTCATGAAGACATTCTTGCAATGCTGTCAATATAGGGCAAATTTAAGTGTCATATTCATTTGAATTACATATATGACATGTAACTTCTTGAATTGACTTGACATTATCATTCTTTCTCATTTCTAATGCCTCAACTTTTTCAGCTAGAGATGCATATTTAGCAAAAAGGTCATGGTATTCCCTAAGGTTAAACATACCTCTACTAGACGACTGTGGTTTAAGAAATGAATAATAAGTGCCAACTGTGTCTCACTGTTGCACATTTTCTACTATGTGTTCTAGGTAATATAATGCATCTTTGAGATTTTTGTCCCTAAACTCACTATTACATATCATTTCCATTACTTGTCTACTTTGGGGTGTTAAACCCTCGTAGAAGTAGGAAACCACATCCATGTTTCAAACCCGTGATGTGGGCAAACATTAAGCATTTCTTAAAATATCTCCTAACATTGGTAGAGTGTTTCCCCGACTCTTGTGTGAAAGTTGTGATTCTCCTCTTAAAGGAGTTTGTCATGTGCGGATGGAAGATGTTTTTCAAAAAATGCACATGCAAATCATCCCAAGTTCTGTGGATCCTGATCTAAAGTTCAGTAGTCAAATTTTAGCTTTATCCTTTAAAGAAAATGGAAAAAACTTGAGTCGAATTATATTCACGCTGTAATTTTGGTCTGTGCATGTATTACACACCTCTTCGAATTCCCTTAAGTGTTGATAAGGGTTTTTTTTATTCTAGATCGTGGAATGTGGGTAAAAATTGGATGACATTTGATTTTAAATTGAAACGTAATGTATCTGGGGAGAAAACATTACAAGATGGTGATCTTGACCTAGTGGGATTCATGTATTCTCTGAGTGTCCTAAAAAGATTAAGATCATCATGTTGTGACTCGGTATCTATCTAATCAACTAGATTTTCTTCTTGGTTATAGGCCATTTTGAGTGACGATGAAGATAATGGAGACTTTTTATCAAATTTACCACTAGATTATCAAGACCAATATCTCATGCAACCTAAATGCAGACTACATGCTAAAATTTAAATATACAAATACAATAGTTACAAAAAGAAAAATTAATAAACAAGTGAAAAACAAAATAAAAATAAAAATGACAAAAGAAAATAACACAAATGCAGTGATTAGATCTTAAAATCATCCTTTAATTCTTATTAATTAAGATATCAGTTGAATTTCCCGTTCAGTTGTCTCAATATTTTGAATTAGGTTCCCACAGAAAATTACAGATAATCTTTAGATGGAGATGATTTAAGAAATTTTTTGGAAAAATACAAGCTCCATTTTATTTGAGTTTTCTGTCTTCTGTAACTTTGAAGAATCAAGTACAAGTTTTTTCTATACGTGGGATTTCTGGATTTAGAATTCATTAAGGACTAATCTTGGGATTTACACAAGTACAAATAAGGAACAAAACGTGAGATACAGAAAATAAAAATAAAATAAGAAAAATAAAATACAATTCGGATTCCTTACGGACAAACATATTCATTATTGGAATCAAAAATCACACTAAAGGCTCCACAAAGTCATCTCATACGTCGTCAAAAACCAGATCATGACGTATTCATTTTCAAAATTCAACTTATACAGAAACAAATATTTCTAAGATTAGAAGATTCCAAAACCAGAATCATCAAACTAATCAGTCATCCATTACCCGAGTCATGTGCAAAGACCAGACAATGTCCGAACATGATCGTGTCAACAAGAGGGTAGTGGGCCAGCCATTTTATGATGGTCAGGACCCCAGAAAAAATGCCACGGATGTTTTAAAAATAATAAAATATCTCTCTGATGAAAATATATCATCAAGCGTCTCAGTGGAAACATATGAATGATTATAAAAGTTAAAAACAAGAATCAAACACCGAGACGGAAACATATCATCATCATACGTAGTAAAAAAAATGATATCCAAATCATTTTGCCAAAACAATTTTAAAGTCAAGGGATGCAAATAAGATTCTAGGGATGCAAATATACTAAGACATAAATAACATGAAGGGATTTTTCAGAAAAATTACTTGAAGAAAATCTTACGGCGGTTCGATATGGAAGATTGTAAGCCAATTTCTACCTCATTTCCTGTTAATTTCAAGTTATCCATATTTATGTGTCCTAGCAATGAAGATGAGAGAAATGAGATGTCTCGGGTACCGTATGTCTCAGCAGTGAGAGCTTAATATATGCTATGATTTGAACAAAACCAGACATTGAACAAGCAATGGGAGCAGTTGGTCGTTTTATGGCGAATACTGGTAGAGAGCATTGAAATGTTGCTAAGAGGATCCTTAGATATATCAATGGAACCTCATATGCCGTATTATGTTATGGAGGATTAGAGTTAGTTATCAAGGGCTACGTGGATTCAAATTTTACAGAAGATATTGACAAAAGAAAATTCACTACATGTTATGTGTTTGTACTTGCAGGAGGAGCACTGAGCTAGGTATCTAAGTTATAGAATTTTATGGCTTTGTCTACAATAGAAGCTGAAAACATGGCAGCTACACAAGCCTGCAAGGAAGCTATTTGGTTTCAAAGGTTATTCGAGGAGCTCGGGTACAAACAATAGAATATTTCATTATTTTATGACAGTCAGAGTGCTTTGTATATTGTAAATAATCCAGCTTTTCATTCAAGAACAAAGCATATATGGGTATAATACCACTTTATTCATGAATTAATGGAAGAAAACAGTGTGGATTTATTGAAGGTGTTAGGGTTGGTGCTCGGAGTGCCAATCCAGATCGTATTTATGTCTGATTCATGAATACGAGCAATTCTATTTTCCATAATATTACTAATTTAATGGTAGCACCTTTGTCTTTTATACACTTATTCGATCTAATTACGATTAGATATCTGATTATGATTATATCGAAACTAAATCTGGTTTAGTGATACGTGTATATTAGACAAAGACCCTAGGATCTACAATATAGTGCGCAGTTACAACATAGTTTGTAATTGACATTGGGAAGCGCACCATAAGATATATATCCTTAAATAAAGTTTCTGGTCAAGATTTACTAACACGGGTCAGTTAGTAAAATCCGATGACCAGTACAAGTCGTATATCGAGACTCGGTCCGATGGTTTGTCCCAAAGAACCATGGTGGGTCTCGGGAGACTCATATAGACATGTAGGTGTTAATTTGATAAACACTGTGTAGGAAATCTCTAAGTCCCGAGGATCGAATATCAAGCAAGAAACAACAGGTGAATGTTGGACAATTATGACCAATAGCGTCACTATTTGTACAGATCATGCTGTTGTTGTACAAATTAACTATGTGACAAAGGAGATTGCTCTCTTATCATTTGTCATTAGATCACCAAGATGTATAAATGATAGGAGGTCCCTGTGATTTGTTCCTGGATTGAGAAGATATGAGACAGTATCAATCCACGAAGGATAAATCATTAAATATCTCTAGTCAGAGTATTATCGAGATTGGACATCGATAATGCGTAAAAGACTAGTATTACACTTGTGCGTGTTATGAGGGCACAACGGCATAGTTCTCATATATTTGGGTATAGGATACTCATGCAAGTGTAATAGGAGGTTGTGTTTTATCGATGGTACGGGAAACAGCTTCGCTCTGGATAGACCCCATCGGAATTCCATTGGTAGTATGACTATGTGTCTATGGAAGTCTGAAATCAGGGTAGGTGTATTTGGTCTTAACCTAAGACTTGCACCGCTAATACTTGCGACAATCAATATACATTGGTTTTGGTCGTCCAGGGCTTTAACCGGTTCTGTGTACGCCTCTGCTGGGTATATTGAGAATCGTAGTGTGTTGGGTGTGATGTCAAGACGGAAGTATCACTCCAGTCATATGGAGATGATGATCGCGCAGGGATACAGAACTGGTTCTCTAAAGGGTTGCAACCATCGGGATAATATGACTTGGTCATGATTATCCGATAATAAAGAGACTAGTTGCTTGTGATCCGATATATGCTTTGTATGGGGCAGACACTGTACCAGCCCCAGGCCTTGCATGTGATCATCCGATACTGGATCGAAATACACAATACTACGTATAATACGCCTGATATAGATCGCTTATTCCTGTAAGCATGTTTCTGGAGAATTGGGTAGGCATGGCGCTTTGCTAGAAGCCAACATTGTCTTGTAAATCAGTATAAACGTAGTACTAGGTACTTACGTGTTCAGATAGTCTGACGACCAAATTTACTGCCAACATATCCGGGGATCTCATGGGTCGCTTCCTGAAACTGGGATTTCTCATTCCTGAAGATTTGGGTATGCTAGGCATATGTTTGGATGATACCAAACTAAAACCCAAATTGGATAAGTGCCAATTGTAGGTTATCTTAGGGATACATAAGTATAGTACTTATACAACTCACAAGAGAACAATTTAATTGTTGCTCACCATGCGATTTTCCTAAGAGGAATACCTATATGCAGTGGTAAGTGGGAGGATAGTAAAACTCGATGAAAATCGGAGTAATACTATTCCAGGCACCGAGTCCTTATTGGAACACAAATAGTTCATCAAGGATTAAACTATACCAGTAATCTTCGAATACACAAGAACCACGTTACTCGGAGAGAGTCAGAAAACAACCTGGGGTATAGGTTTCTGATCTCACCTCATAAAGATGTCAATCTTATTGAGGAATACCAACTGACTACGTATGAGGAAGTGATACAAGGTATCAACTCCCTATTATGGCAAAGTGCCATGACATCCGAAATGGATTCCATGTATATCAACCAGTTTGAACACTAGTTGCTGTACCGTAAGGCATTGTGCCTATTGGTACTTATATGTCTTCAAGGAAGACATACATGGAAGGCAACATGCCAACGTATAAAGCTAGGCTTTTAGCGGAAAGGTATCGTTATCAACATTGTGTTGATTACGAATTAACCTTTTACATGTTGCCACTGTATATCCATTTGGATAATGCTTGCTCATGCTGCATGTTTCATTTATGAAATATGTCAGCTGAACGGGAAAATCGCTTTCCTGAAAAGGAAACCTTTTGGAGGATGTTTACAACATCTTGTCGGTTTTGTCGTACTAAAACTAGCAAACAAGGTTTGCAGGTTATTCGATCCATGTTTGGATTGAAGCAAGCATTAAGTTCTTGGAATTATCATTTTGATGTAATCATAATAGTTTATGATTTAATTCAAAACGAAAATGATTCTTATGTATATAAGGAGGTTAGTGGAGCGCACTGACAGTGGCTGTCCTATAAATAATGATAATATATGTCATTTCTTGGAAATGAAATTCCCATAATACAATCGGCGAAAGCTTGGCTTTCGATAAAATTCTCCGAGAAATCGTACATTGAAAAATGTACGTGACCTGGTGTCTCATACGCTTTGAGCATATGGATTCACAAACAGGCCAATCCAAGTGATAGTCACTGGATGATGTTAAGAACATCCGTTAGTATCTTAGAGATCTAAGGATGCTGTCTTAATCTATGGAGAATGAGAACTTGAAGTGACTGGGTTCACTACTGCAAGTTTCCAAACCGATATAAACGACTATAAGTCGTAATAACGGTACTATAGAGTTTGAATAACGGAACAGTGAGCTGGAAATCTTCCATGCAAGAAACTGTTACCGAATAAACAAAAAAAATGGGTTATTGCTGCAGCTGAGGCAGCAATAGAAGCCTTCTGGATTGATAATAATCTAATTAGATTAGATGTAGTTCTGTTAGTAGCTTAGCTAGGCTATAGCGCAGGCTAAAGAATTAATGGTCTCATCAACGATCCAGATAAATACT